>CM060950.1:47870111-47960111 GCA_030765055.1 Mantis religiosa | reverse complement strand
AATCATATGTAGACCAATGTAACAGACAAGAGAGGGAAGGAATGGCTTGGATTAGAACGGGATCAATGTTCTTAAGGGGACTAAGAAGTATCAGGGTAGAAATACGTGAATTATGGGGAGAAACAGAAAGCACAGTTAACATTGTGACAGAGTGCAAAGAGCTAGCAACATGGGAAGAGAAAGTGGGAGAAGAAATGGGAAAAGATGCAAAGCGAGTTGATAGCCGTAAGAATGGTTACTGGAGAAAATTAAAGCTAAATAGAAATATGGGGAACCTGTTTTGGAAAGCTAAAGAAAAATTGATCAGAAAAGTAAAGAGTAGAAAATAAAATATACTAGGACAACAAGAGAAACAGCTAACTAGGGTAGATGACGGAAGGGTGACTATGCTACTCAACAAAGCTCGGTCTGGGAGTCTGGCAATTTATACAAGACTAGGAGAATATGTATGTAATGTACATAAATATATTGTAAACAGCAAGTAAATAGCAAGTTGTATGAACAAATTCTATTCTTTTCTAATATATATCATGATTAATAGTAACTAGATAAAAAACAAAGCATTTGTATGAACGATCTATGTAACAAGTATGAAAATTAATGAAAATGTATAGGGAAAGTCTTGGAATTTTGCGTAACAGGTTTTCTAACTCGAACTTCAATTCAGTAAAGTGGGCCACAAACGCTTTTTACTTAATTAAAATATTCAGCGAAAGTATACAGTGAAACTCTGTCCCATTTTATTAAGACAAGTGTAAAAAGTTAAATACATTTATTTAATACAGTTCTGTCAAAAATCTTTAAACACGTTGAAAAGCATAACCTAGGAGAAAATAAGATAAGTTCTCTATAGTATGTAGCCTATTGTTAATTATTTTTAAACTGCACGTATTGGCTACAGTTTGCTCTAGAATTCGGGTAAGCAATTCAAATGTATAGACCCTTTCTTTATAAATGTATAGAGGAAAGCCTTTGGAAATTATTTTGGCAGTTTTTATATTTTTTGTAAAATTTTTATAAACATTGGTGTTTTACAACATAATATATTTAAAACGTTTCTGAGTATAGTATTGATATGTGTATGCTTATGTGAAGTAGTGGATTATTTTTACAAGTCATAAATCTGCTTTGGGAAATTATTTTTAAAATAGTAGTACTATATAATACCACGTGAATATTTTAATGCGAACTTTGTTTCATATGTTATAGCTATTATTTAGGAAAACACAGGTGGCCTCTTGAAATAATGATTTAAGACGAAATATCTATAAGCTATCTGTTCAGGAAGCCTTAAAATGATATTTTAATTGTAACTTATATGTTTTTCATTTCTTAATAAACTTGTTATAGCCAGTACTGAAATAGTGGAATGAAGAATGAAGAAAAGTTAATTTGCTTCACTATGTTGTCTGAGTGCTTTGAAAATTATTCTATTATTTGTTAATTCAGCCATTTTTCAAATAATACTAAATCATATTCTGCATAGTGAAATTAATTAAACATTTACGCACGATTTTACAGTACACTTTGTTGTATATCTAAGTGAATGTATTTTTACAACCTTTCAAAACATAGTTAGTCCACACGCTCTAATTTGATTAGTAGCAATAAGAAAATCGAATGAAATAAACTGAGAGAACTTCTGAGTATAAGTGCTTATTTTTATTGTAAAATTAATATTATTTTTGGCATGGAAAAATTTACTTGCTGACCTTTCATTGTAAATTGTATTACAGAAGTACAATTGTATTTGTCAATGTTCATCATCAGATATTATCAAAATTATGTTTACCATGTTGCAAATAAAGTAAAATACAATGCATTAAGTATTAGCAAATCAATGAAATAGAGATGTTTAAAACATTTCTGTATAATATTAATATATATTGTTTTGTTTATGTAAGTTTCTAAACCCTTTTTAAGGATTAGGTATAATGGTTTAGGCTTGTTGGAGAGCAAAAATCTGTTGTTTCTGTTTCTACTCCTTTCAAGGTAATTATTATTTTTATTATTATTATTATTATTATTATTATTATTATTATTATTATTATTATTATTATTATTATTATTATTATTATTATTATTATTATTATTATTATTATTATTATTATTATTATTATTATTATTATTATTATTATTATTATTATTATTATTATTATTATTATTATTATTATTATTATTATTATTATTATTATTATTATTATTATTATTATTATTATTATTATTATTATTATTATTATTATTATTATTATTATTATTATTATTATTATTATTATTATTATTATTATTATTATTATTATTATTATTATTATTATTATTATTATTATTATTATTATTATTATTATTATTATTATTATTATTATTATTATTATTATTATTATTATTATTATTATTATTATTATTATTATTATTATTATTATTATTATTATTATTATTATTATTATTATTATTATTATTATTATTATTATTATTATTATTATTATTATTATTATTATTATTATTATTATTATTATTATTATTATTATTATTATTATTATTATTATTATTATTATTATTATTATTATTATTATTATTATTATTATTATTATTATTATTATTATTATTATTATTATTATTATTATTATTATTATTATTATTATTATTATTATTATTATTATTATTATTATTATTATTATTATTATTATTATTATTATTATTATTATTATTATTATTATTATTATTATTATTATTATTATTATTATTATTATTATTATTATTATTATTATTATTATTATTATTATTATTATTATTATTATTATTATTATTATTATTATTATTATTATTATTATTATTATTATTATTATTATTATTATTATTATTATTATTATTATTATTATTATTATTATTATTATTATTATTATTATTATTATTATTATTAGCGTTATGTTATTACCTTTATAATGAACAAAGACAATGTGTGAATATTTCAAATTAAGTGGCGAAACAACCGATTAACATAATAAATGAGTTTGATTTCAAGAGAAAAATTGTTTGATAATTCAGTTATAATTTAGCTATATCGAAAACCTAAATTCTAATTTGTTGAGGTAACAAAAACAAAATTATATTAAAGGTACTTTTCTAGGGTGTAAAAAAGTGATATATTTCATAAGCGTGTGGCAAGCTAAGACAT
The DNA here is from genome assembly GCA_030765055.1 of Mantis religiosa. Lineage (NCBI taxonomy): Eukaryota > Metazoa > Arthropoda > Insecta > Mantodea > Mantidae > Mantis > Mantis religiosa. The sequence goes on along the minus strand of CM060950.1, from coordinate 47,956,939 downwards.
AAGTATATTTGTTAGAGTAGTCCAAGAATTTAAAGAGGATGACTCATATAGTCAGACCACAAGATGTCCTTGAGACTATAATAGAGTTTTGTTCTAATACTGATGTATCGTTTAAACCAAGTTCTTCATGCAAGAGGACATTCGGTTCAGGTATATTGGCAAAAATACCTAAAACGTTGAAAACCATTAATTTTTTCTTTTGACAGCCTCTTGTCATACTTCTGCTAGAACGATCGAATAAAGCTACTGATTAAAAAAATATATATCGTTGTTTACTTACAAGCAGTAAGAGTACCGATGTGTAAAAATTGAGCTAATAGCTGTAAAACTACAGATGCACAGGTCAATGACCGCGTATTTTTTCTATTCACCCACTATGCAAGCACGCACGCACACACACAGACATACAGCCAGACACACACAAACACACGCGAATGAACTAGAATGATTACAGTTGGAATTGTGAAGAAACACGAAAATAACAAGCAAAAGCTGTGCATGACTGCATCTTGGAAATCTTTGGGACGAAACGTCTGATTTCTGCTAACAAAGTGTGAAAATGCTTAAAGACTGATGTAGCAAAACGCGAGACAGTGCAAGCAAGCAAATTACTGTCTGGCTGGCTCTCGGCGTACCGAACGGGTATGTTAGTTACTTAGGGAGAGCATTGAACTTCCCCCTCTCTTTCACTCTTCGCAAGTTCGCAAATGCGGGGAGCAAGGAAGGGGGGAATGATCTCAGCTCCTGTCGGCTGGCTTGTTCTCTACATACACACATACACTCTGATCGCATAAAGACCTGGCCCGCAATATTCCCTGCAAAATGCATACTCGTCTGTAAGCGAGAGGCTCCCAGCCCACAGTATCTAGGTTATGTCCTTGGCGATGATTAGTAGGGCTGCCAACTTTTTCTTGCGAAAATACATGACGAGAGGAGTCCAAGTAACGCTGTAGTAAAGTTTATCAAATCAAACTAGCGTAGTCCAATGTGTTAATCCTTATAGATTCTCGTCTTTAAAATAGTTTCATTATAATCATGGCTTGAGACTGAAGTCTTCAATTTTTATCTGTACTCAGCATAAACATACACACACAAGAGAAAATAAAAGTGCTTATCAACTTGAAATTCATTATAATTACATTATTGCAGATCACCTATTACATAGTAACGAAAACTATTGTTCTGTATGTGTAATAACGATATGTTTTACTCGTGTAAAAAACTAGTATGACTAATTTAACTAAAATATATTCTGCAAATCTATAAGTACTTATCTCTAACGCTGATTCATGCACAAATCCCGTGTCAATCAATATGCTTGGCTGAAATTTAAATAAATTTTCTTCGGTAGCTGAATTGTACATCAGTTAAGTCCTTTATAACACCGAAATCATTTTCATAAACATTCCATAATTTGTATCTTCTTCTAATATTCATTTGGCTGGTTTGAGGCGGAGAAGGGGGGGCAGAGCTACAAGAATATGCATAAATTAATTATTTTTTATTAATAATAATTCAAAGGTTTAGAAGAGTTTCGGTTTGAAAAACCTTTTAGTTAAGCAAGATGTATTTATATCCTTCAAAATCAAAATCATTCTATTATAAATTATCCATGATATGAATTATCATTTATAATAATTTTGTTTCTTCGTTAGTTTTATATCGCTGGTTCAGGGGGAAAAACACGTTAATTTACGTAAAATAAGGGTTATAAAATTCACACTCAAAAATCTCGGAGTTCCAGTTACATGCGTACTATAAAAACAAAAGTTTTATTTCTCCCACAAATAAATACCCGAATTTGTTGAAGGTTCATTTTAATCTCATCATGCCCACACATACTTCTGTTGTGATATAATTCTTATAATTAACCTGGAAATCCCAATGTCTTTAAAAGCAACGTTTGCCTATCTTAACCGAGTGAGGTGTACGAAATAACAGAGACAGTATCCACTATGGCTCGCGTTTAAGAGTTCATGGGTTTGATTCTCGTAACCGTTCTTTCTGGACCATGGGGCACTATCGGTGGTTTTAACGGATCTCTAAGCGAAGGCTGGGAAGGATACTGTATCCCCCTAATCTCCCATTTTTCCATTTTACCTTACTTCTCAGATTACTTCAGCTTTTCTCCTGGTTGGTTGTTTCAGGATTCTAATGTCAATTGGAGTTTCTCGGCGTGTATGGTAGGAAATTTGCTCTTTGTAAATTCTCGTCCTCCAAATCGGGGCAGAATTACAATTTCTAAGTCCCCCAGGAAGTGTGTAATTCCGTACAGCCGGATGTAAAAGTCGTCACTGGGGAGTTTCATCTGCTCTGTCCTCTGCTATCGCCTCTCCTCAGGACCAAGCATCCCTAGTATCCTCTCACTTCATACCTCCTTCTCGGGGGCGCCTGGTCAGGTGAATAGATGGAAAATATTTCATAGGGTGAGATGCCAAGTCCCTCTCTGAAATTTATCACAGTCATAAAGTCATTCCACCTTAATTCTAATGAAATGTGATATTGTTTTGAGAAAACATTTGACTGTCTTTCTATTGTGGATAAATGTAGGAATACTTCGGTGCACACATTCACGCAAGAAATCCTTGATGAGCATGGGCATGTTGACTTCTGGCTATGAATATATAGATTCACACTGACATTTGACCTAAAAAATAAAAATGTGCACCGATCCTAGAAACGCATGACAAAACTACTACATGAAATATAAAAGTACTATACATTCAAATTTCAGAACTAAACATTTGTCTAAAAAAGACTCATTCAGTATGAGAGTTATCTATGAATTGTAATACAGCTTATTGTTGTATAACATTCTCTATAGTTTATATTAATTTCTATGTAAATCTGTATATAAATATCCATTGATTCTTTGTGAATGTTGCGTGATCTTTTAGTTTCAATATTGTCAGGAATATGCTTTTTTAATGAGGGTGCAATAAGAACGGGGTCTTATTCTGGTAAGTTACGAAGGCTGTTCAATAAGGAATGATCACTTTTTTTTTTTTTTTTTTTTTTTTGGAAAACGTATCTTCACTCATCCTCATAATTTTGATGGTACTTCTCAAAATAGTCTCTCCTTAATGCGATGCACTTGTCCCAGCATTTCAGCCAGTCTACAAAGACATGCTGGAAACCATTTTTTGAGAGAACCTTCAAAATCGCCTCCTCAGCCTTCATCACTGCTTTTGATTATGGATAATGCCTCCCACGAAAGCGTTTCTTCAAGTTAGAGAATAGAAAAAGTCACATGGGGCTAAATCCGAACTATAGAGAGGGTGAGGGATGCACTTCACGTTGATTTTTGCAAGATATTCAGCAACAACATTGGCAATATGCGGCCGCGCATTATCGTGTTGCAGCATCCAACCTGCTTCATGGAAATGTGGTCTTTTGCGCCTGATATGGACTTGCAATGTTTTCAGGACATCCCTGTAGTTTTGTCTAGTTACTGATGTGTGTGCAGGTACAACATGCTGATAAACCATTCCATGAATATCAAAGAATGAGATGACCATAACTTTCCCAGCAGAAGCAACCACTTTTGCTTCTTTGAGGCTTGGGGATGAAGGAGATTTCCACACTGAGCTTTGCTGTTTGCTCTCAGGATTAAAATGATGTAGCTAAGTTTCATCAGCAGTGATTACGTTTGAAAGAAACTCCGGATCTTCCTCTAACATCAACTTTAACTGCATGCAGATCTGCATGCGAATGTCCTTTTGTTCGGGAATCAACAGTCTTGGAACCCATCGCACACAAACACGTCTCATGTGTAATGTTTCTGTCACCAATGTGTGGGTGGTACCCATTGAAATGTTCAGTATTTCAGAAAGTGATCTTAAGGAAATTCGTCGACCCTCTCTCACAATGGCATCAGCAGCGTTGATGTTTTTTTCTTCCGTAAGAGCAGTAAGTGGATCACCGGGTCCACGTTTCTTTGAAATTGATTGTCTCCCCTTTTTGAACATTTTAAACCACCTTAGAGCTGTGCTGTAGTGAAGAACAGACTCTCCATAGGCCTCCTGTAAGACTTTATAGGCTTCAACTGAAGATTTGCTGAGACGAAAGCAGAATTTCAAAGTCACATATTGTTCCTCGCGTGTTACCTCCATTGCAGTGGTAGGCGATACTGAACATGTCTGAACCTGCCTGTTTCTCACAGGTGGGAACCAGGAGTACCAACAATGAAACTACTACGGCGTGTTTGTTTCAGATTAAGCTAACAGAATGTAATAAAATTGAATTTTAGTGCGAAAAATTATGACCGTAAAAAATTATGATCATTTTTATTGAACAGCCCTCGTACAACCTCGGTTGATATTTGCAAATACCACATTGTGTGGATGTGCTTTGTAAATTCTCTCCTTTAATGCCCCCTAGCCTTTGAAATTATCACTCGTGGATTTATCTTATTCGAATAACATCGTTCTCACTGTATGCTCGTGAAAATTTCAGTAAGAGATGCTCGTGATATTGATATCGAATCTATGAGTTTAGAACTTCAAATATATTATAACATGAGATATTGGCATAGAATTCATATTGAAATGAAATCACTGAAGAAACTGGCTCCACAGATTAGTGTGAGTTTCACATTCGGGAGGTCACGGTTTTTATTCCTCTTCAATACTTTGATCTGGGGATTTTCGTGGCATTCCCTTGTCGGTAGTAAATGCTGGCGTGGTTTCTCTTCTAGCACGAATTCGTTTCTCGTCTCCCTTTCATTCCTTGTCGTCGTGTTTTAAGTGTAGGTACCTGTCAGTTTTATGGTGTGGCGGAAATGTAATGATTATCTTAATGCGACATGATAAAATAAATTCATATTTCTTTGAAATTAAAATAAAAGACAGTCCTTTTTGTAGGTATGGAAACGGACAGACAGTTGATCATTTGCTATTTAGATGCGTTAAGTTAGAGAGAGGCAATTATTTAAGAATAATATGATAAATAAATATGGACTTTGAACTTTTGACAAAGTGAAACTAATGAAGCACTGTAAGAAAAAATTGACTGCATCCTAGTTAATCGATGGAAATTAATCATTTCTTCACACTAGCCGTATATATGCTATAAGGTTTTTGATGGATAGAGTCAACATGAAAAATTCAGGATGGCACTTTGACCATGGTAGCTCAATGGGTTAGAGCGACTGGACGGAAACCAGGAGATCCGTGGTTCAAATACCGGCTATGGCGTTGAATTTTTTATGTTGACTCTATCCATCAAAAACCTTAGCCTATATACGGCTAGTGTGAAGAAATGATTAATTTCCATCGATTAACTAAGATAATAAGAGTTAAATGATGAAGCCTGGGACTCAAGTACTTACGATAGTAAGTCGCCACAAACGGTGTACCTCGGATGCGAGAGCCCCTAGTGGTCTAACGGGAAAATATATGAGTCAAACGGAGAATTTAATGTCAGGATGGCACGTTGACCATGGTAGCGCAATGGGTTAGAGCGACTGGACGAAAACCAGGAGATCCGTGGTTCAAATACTGGCCATGGCGTTGAATTTTTCATGTTCACTCTAACCATGACTGTATCCTATTTTAAATCCATAGATTTACAAAAGTTATAGAGTATTATTAGTTTATTATTAATGACATATTATTGATAAGTACTATAAATAATAGGATTTAGACAGGTACTAGAATAATATAGTAGAATGTAAATAATATTACGGTAACTTTATGAACTAAACTAAGTGATTCTTACAATTATAAATAGCCTAAGCAAAGTAACGAATACATAAGTATAATTTATGAAATATAAATCTGTAAAAAGGAAGTTTACACAGAGCACATAGTATTAAAGTCGCTGCAATGGAGCAAGATATTAAATAAGTAATTAAAACAAATGGTGAGGGTGCTTGGTCCGCGGAAAAAGCATTCCCCGTGGATACTGGGTTGTTCATTGGCGTCTGTGGGCAGTTCCAGTTGGCAGAGAAACAGATTTTCAAGCCAGGAAATATTAAGGGACTTGCACACCTCTCTGTGGTGTATAGCCTCCTGTAATTGATTCGGTTCATCCTTTCGCAATGAAGATGGTAGGCGCGAAGTGAACGAGGTGATGAGGTGTCGCCTTTCTGAGTACCTATATCCTATACACTATACTACAATCTATACGAAGAAGTATTTATAATATTTATTGAATTTTATATAAGTGGGAAGCGACAAAATATACCAAAGTTTGTTCACACTTCACACATGTTTCTCTAATATAAGCTTACATTGATTGAACATTTACCACAGATTGTTAATGGAGACTACACTTTTTTAGTTAAGAGAATGCAGGAGTGAAACAGGGGGATACGTTGCTTCTTATTTAATAAAGTAGGTGAAGGCCAGAGGCGTGTGCGTTTTTCCATAGGTATACTGCACATAGACTGTACTGTAAGTCCTCGCGAATGTAAACAACTACAGGTAGGTATAGCCTGACCATGACAACCACCTCACTGCGCGAAGAAACAATACAAAAATGAAATGAAATGTGTAGTGTTTAACGCCCGCTTTTACTACATGCGGCACCGCGGGCGGTGACACTTATGATACATGAGATAAAGATGGAGCACCGGTGGAATGAGATGGCGGGGGAAACCGGAAATTACGGAGAAAACCCGCCCCAGCGCCGTGTTGTCCACCACAAATAACACTTTGCAGTCGCCTGGGATCGAACCCGGGCCGCCTTGGTGAGAGCCAAGCGGTCTAACCACGGCGCGGCCAGAAACAAAACAGTCGCGTTATACTGCACCTAGACCTTGCGTCTGCATACACTTGCTAGGCAACGCTTCACTGCCTTGCAGAGTACTACGCCGCGTTGTTCTCAAATTTTGCAAATTTGATGGTATTGCTGTGCACCTGACGTCATTCATACTCTGTATCCAACTAACTTGTATCGTATGCGAGTGCACATCTCTCCGGGCTTTCATAGTAGGTATTAGATATGATATTGAAAGAACTTGACCTAAGAAGAACAATAACTTAAACAGACTTAAACAGATTAAAGAGATTTAAACAGACTAAAAAGACAGAACTCGAAATTCCAAATGTCAAACATTCGAAAAATTAAAATATGTATCTAGTGAGTATGGATTAATGAGAAACACATATAAAACATAGTAGGGGAGACCGGGGCAAGTTTACGAGCCAGACAAGATGACGAACGAGCTAGTTTAAGGAAACGTAGAGTCAGACTGAAAATTCAATGCCATAGCCGGGATTTGAACCACGGATCTTCTGGTTTCCGTCCAGCCGCTCTACCATTGAGCTACTATGGCTAACGTGCCCATATGACATACGAGTTAATTAGAGAATTTAATGTCATATCGGCACGTTAGCCATAGTAGCTCAATAGTAGAGCGGCTGAACGGAAACCAGAAGATCCGTGGTTCAAATCCCGGCTATGACATTGAATTTTCCGCCTGACTCTACATTTCCACAATTTAGTCTACACACGGCCAGTGCAAAATAACAATTAATTTCTATGAGTTACTTTAAGTTTGTATTAGGAGGTAGGATCACCTTAAGGATAATACTAGCGCTCCACATTGCTAGGCACATTGCTGCTGCCATTTTGTGGTCTGTTAGAAGTAGTTCGTGTTTTTTTCTCTGACGTACTGTAATTTTCAAGACCTTCGCTATAAGATGTTGTGGTCTTACAGCTAAGATCTGATTATTCTTTGCTATTCATTGCTATGTTATATAATATGCTTTTTCAGTCACTATTCATTAATACTTATTTCCTCTTAAACCTATCTTAATAATCAAAGATTCCTGACGTTCCCTATATGGGCAAGATGACGGGGTTAAGTTAACGATCTCGTCATCTTTTCCCTAGAACTTTTCAGTGTTTTCTTTTTGGGTTTTAATGTATTTTTATTTTGTTTTGGGATTTTCATACTACATGATTCCTTAACTATTAAACAATGCACATCAGTGAAAAAACGCAAGTGTCACAGGCAATGTGCAAGCGTCTTAACAAACTCCCTTATGAACGAAATATTGGTTCAGTAAAGGTGGCACAAAATACAATTAAAGCAACATAAACGAGAGGCTCGAATTTCAGAAAAAAAGAGTTGTTAAGAAAAAGAAATTTGATTTCCTGTACAAAAAAGATGAAGCTTGAATTTCTGATACCCATGTCGTCAGCTCAAACTTCCAAAGACCGTGTAGTGCAGTGTCCTGTTTGTGATGAAAACTTTGTTGATCCTCCATTAGAAGACTGGTTATAGTGTGGCAAATGCCAGGCATGGCACAAGAACTTCTCAAACTTTGAAGGAGGAATATTTGTTTTTTACTTTTGTTAACGAAGCTACTATATTTGAGTCGTACTAATTTATTATGATAATGGTCTACAGTATAACCATTTAAGCACTGTTATTCTGTTGAAAGTACGCAACAATGTATAAAATAATTACTGTATTCTGTTATTCTTTCTAAGAATAATAATCTATTCAACTCTTATTAGAATTGTCATCTTACCCCATGTTCAAAGTCATCTTACCCCTGTACCGGAGCAAGATAACATTTGTGCATGTCTGTTTAAAAATGGGAAAATAATGCTGATAATATTAAAATAAAAATACATCCAAATTGGTATTATAACCCAACAAAAGGCCATTCCAATGATGTATTCAAAGTAAACGAAATTACCTCAAATGGTTAATGGTTAAGTCTTAACATAACCAACTTGCCCGATCTCTCCTACCTACACAAGATATAGAATAAAAAAGAAAAATAACACAGATAAATCAAACGGATAATAAAATTGAGAATATTAGTTCCTGTGAATACCATGGCTCGATAGTTAATGAGGATAATAATTTGGCAGAAGGAGAATAAAAAGAAGAAGATAAATAAATTAAAACAAGAATATTTCAATGAAACAACTTCTTGAAAAGAAATTACTATCCAAAAATGCCAAACATAATTCTATAAAATTATATCTCTGAAATTTGTGTGTAAAAGGAAAAAGAATCGAGCGAGGTGACTTCGGCAAGGCTCGAGCCTCACATTCGAGTGGTCTCGGGTTCGATCCCTGATGTCCATTCACTATGACCGTGGCTTTTCCCGTTGTTTTTCCTGGTCGATACGGCGAATGCTTGAATGGGGTGTTATTTACCCCGGCACTCCCAATCTCCCATTTATCCTCATTTCCTTTCCCTATTTCATATTAGTGGATGACTTAGAAGCTGTGGGTCGGTCGTCGATGGACAGATGACGCAGAAGCTTGCGGTTAGAAATATCTCCGGATCGCCATTTAGTAGCCATCTGAGCGGGTCGAGCTTTCTCCGGTTCCTACTAGATGGAAGCCTTGCCACCCTCCGACGTCCCGAGCGCCTTCCAGCAGGTGGTCAAGCCAGTAACTGTTTAGTGAGCTCTTCACGGCTCTGTCGTCTGTGTTGGCTGGTTCTGCAGTCTGTACGTCTCATTTCTCCCAGGGAGGCTAGATGCAAGGTGCCCACTGCGTTATTTAATTTACCTTTACCTCTAAAAAGGAGCAGATGAAACAAAATTACTGAGATTTGAAAGGAAAATATTTAGGGGTATTTTAGGACGAATGAAACAAAAAAAAATGCAAACTGAAGATCAAGAATGAATAGTTAATCATACTTTCGAAATAACAAATATTTACAAATATTGATAATAATGAATTTATATGCATATGTCAACGCGTATATTATTATATTTAATTAATTTTATAAACATCCGAAGGCTACAATATTTTAGACTTACACTGATGGAAGTATGGAGAAATGGGAGCAACTCAAAGAAGTATGGGAATGGAATTCATTAGGAGTAAGACCTAAATGAAGAACGAAGCACGAATGGTAAGAGACATAAGCAATTTGTGAGTAGTATGTGTCAATATCTGAAATTCAGTTATCCAGAACAACTAGAGATGACCAAAATTTGTTAAGAAGCCTGATGCATTGACTAGAAGTTGTAAGGAACATTACTTTTTGACAAGCATGAAGACAAATTATTACAGCAGCATCTTGCTTGAATCACTATTGGCCATGTGTATTAAACAACCCGTTTAGAGACGCGTACTTAAATTCGGTAAGAAGTTAGCGATGGTAAACTTATATCCCGTGCACCATTGTTAACGCTGTTTGGCTGGCTGCGGTTATCTGGCAAGCGCTCGCTGCGGTATAGCGCACCGCTCATTTCAAATTTAACTGATGAGAATACCGAACACCGCAGGAAGTTCACCGCTTCATGTTCGTCATTTGTTGTTTGTTTCACATATGGTATTTGTCGCAACAGGAATACGTGGATAACAAAAAGTTGGTGTTCTGTGTGGACAGCTGCGTAATGGAAAATAGAAGGGCACCTAACTTCGCAAAATATGAAGTTAATATTTTGTTGGACTTGGCGTCTCATTTTAAAGAGGGGGTAGGAGAAAAATGGAATTTCTATTAAAAAGGAGTTCACGTGGGAGAAGGTGGTCTCACAGTTTAACAGCATTTCAGGTAAGAGAAAAAAGAGCCGTACAGTTTCAAAGTTATAATTTTTTCTGAATTACCTTAATGGTCTGTAGTTTTATGAAGATGATGGTGTGTAACAAAAATATACGTAAAGATATTTTGTATCAATATTTTTGGTACAAATTATTGTGTATTGAGGTTTTGTATTTGATGCTGCACTTATCTTGGAGTAGATCGGGATGGCTTGTTGATTAGATGCTAGCCTACATTTCCAAACATCCCAGTTTCAAACCCAGCGGGTATAAATGGAACATAAAAATTTTAATTATAATTTAAGACCATATTAAATTAAAAGACACGCTTTGCAGGTTTTGTGTTCATCAAATGCTTTTTTTAGGGATAACAGAAAGAAGTGGCTAAAAATTGAAAATATTTTTTGAAAATTTAAAAACGAATGACAAATTATAGCGGATGAAAAACTTGAACTAAATGAGACAGCTGGAGAAAAAACAAGAAGCATTGAAAGCGAGTACCCCAAGATAAAAGAGCATTACCATTACACAAACATACGGTAAAATTTTCGAACATCAAAAGGCAATCGGTACACAATAAATACTCTTTTAAAACAAGTTCTGCACCGAAGCCAGTAAATTGAGTGTCTTATAACTAGAAAATGCAATGTTTCCACGGCTGATGGTGTTTTTCATGGAATTTGTTTCCAACTGAAGTAGTCACAAATCATTTTAATAACACCAGTATTTCACAAAAGAACTCCATAAAATAGAATAAAATTAAAGGAAATTATATATATATTTTCTCTGTAATTTACGTCCGCCCCAACGTTAAGTTATATCTGACGGTGAATGATTTGGGTGAAATGATGCTCAAATGAGTCCAGGGTCCATGGAGCTTAGAGTTACACGACATTCGTCTAGAAGGATAAGGGAAAACCCCGGAAAAAACCTTATCTAGGTAACTCACCCTGACCGAGATTCGAACTCGGGACCTCTTGAACGTGAGGCAGACATGCTACCATCTACGCTACCGTAAAGCCACCCAAAAAGTCTTAAACAAAGGAATTGTACTTTGATCTTTTGAAACTGAAATGATTACGTCCGTTAATAGAAAATAACAAAAGGTATATAACTTGCGTATAATATTTTTATTATTTTCTAGCAATGGTTGTTGTCATTTCCATAAAAAGTAACAATGACTTACTTTCCTGTATAATGTACTTTATTATTAATTATTATTATTAATTATTATTATTATTATTATTATTATTATTATTATTATTATTATTATTATTATTATTATTATTATTATTATTATTATTATTATTATTATTATTATTATTATTATTATTATTATTATTATTATTATTATTATTATTATTATTATTATTATTATTATTATTATTATTATTATTATTATTATTATTATTATTATTATTATTATTATTATTATTATTATTATTATTATTATTATTATTATTATTATTATTATTATTATTATTATTATTATTATTATTATTATTATTATTATTATTATTATTATTATTATTATTATTATTATTATTATTATTATTATTATTATTATTATTATTATTATTATTATTATTATTATTATTATTATTATTATTATTATTATTATTATTATTATTATTATTATTATTATTATTATTATTATTATTATTATTATTATTATTATTATTATTATTATTATTATTATTATTATTATTATTATTATTATTATTATTATTATTATTATTATTATTATTATTATTATTATTATTATTATTATTATTATTATTATTATTATTATTATTATTGTTATTGTTATTGTTATTGTTATTGTTATTGTTATTGTTATTGTTATTGTTATTGTTATTATTAGTATTATTAGTATTATTAGTATTATTAGTATTATTAGTATTATTATTATTATTATTATTATTATTATTATTATTATTATTATTATTATTATTATTATTATTATTATTATTATTATTATTATTATTATTATTATTATTATTATTATTATTATTATTATTATTATTATTATTATTATTATTATTATTATTATTATTATTATTATTATTATTATTATTATTATTATTATTATTATTATTATTATTATTATTATTATTATTATTATTATTATTATTATTATTATTATTATTATTATTATTATTATTATTATTATTATTATTATTATTATTATTATTATTATTATTATTATTATTATTATTATTATTATTATTATTATTATTATTATTATTATTATTATTATTATTATTATTATTATTATTATTATTATTATTATTATTATTATTATTATTATTATTATTATTATTATTATTATTATTATTATTATTATTATTATTATTATTATTATTATTATTATTATTATTATTATTATTATTATTAACAAGAAGGGTGCGCTCAAGTGGAACATTAACAAACAAGAATAAAATAACAATTTATTCTTTGCTGTAGTCTGTAACGGATTTTGTCCTTTTTGTACAAGTTAGTAGCTGATATTTCTCATAGATCTGTCCACAAATTACACCACTCTTCACTTGGATAGCGGTATCTCTTGATGTTACGTACTTTATGGTGGAACTCATGGATTGCTGATCTTGTCGTGACAGGTCTCTAAGGGTTATGCTCCTTTTACCAGTTGGCGTCAATCATGGCTGACACACACACACACACACAACACACACACACATGTGTCTCTCTCTATAGAGAGAGAAGGCGGCCGTTCCAAAGAGCCACGACAACGCAGAGGCCAGGGTCCCTACTATTGACAAGTTAGAAGCTCCAAGGCAGTCCAGTACAACCGACATCCATCCTACTATGGTCCATGGTCCCACCAGACCGGGTTCGGATACCGAAGGAAGAAGTTATATATATAACAGTATGTAATGTACCAAATTTATGAAGACCCTAAAGTAATAGTTTATGCGAAGCTTTAATTTCTCACAGATTTTTCTGTACTGTCGTAATCCTGTTATCTAAACCTGTTCATTATACAGGCATTTAGCCTATAATTACAATAGTATATTGTTTAAATGATGTGCAAATTTTGGAGACATTTAAGTTAGCCCTAAGGACACTTCAATTATTTGGACGTTTTTGGAAGATGCACGCTGCTCAAATGCAAACTAACCCTTATATAACGCTTTTTAATCGCTTCCGAAAATATTATCCATAACTAATCTACAGTCATATTTTAATGCACAAGCGTTTTTGGATAGCCCTAACCTGAGGAGTGAAATTTGAAAGTTATGGAATAAACATTCCATAAATTGCATGACAAGTATGTGTGTACCTTTTATAAATACTGGTATTTACTGTTAATGAATTACTTGATATTTCTTAATTATATATGTTGATACTGAATTCAATTTGATGTTAGTAGTAAGAGATTTTTATATGATTTCATCAGTCTAATGATACACTGAATAGGTAAGATATAGTTTTAGATGCAAATTAAAAGAGACACTTATATATTTATAATTAATTAGAAAATAAGAGAGATAAATAATACGGATAATATAAATAAAAATAATAGTAAAAATAAGAAAGAAGATGTAAGAAGATAGTAAATAAATCAACAGTGTTTTGAAAGTAGTGGCAGTCTGATATATTTTGAATGCAACGTTGGTAATGCCAAGCCAACTCACTTCGCGTCTAGCTGGCACAGAGTGCGGACTGATGTAACGATCCGTCTCATAAATTTACAAATTACTGTATAACTTATGATATTTGTTTTATAATGAGTTAATAAGTAACATGTGTGTGATCAGCATATTCAGGACAACTAATATCACGTTTTAAGCTGTAAAACTTTATTAAATCTTAAATTCTGTGATTTTCTTAACAACACCTACGCATACTCTGAAGGTTACTTCTCATAGCTCTGCCAAGCAACCTCTGGAATAAATACTGATGCTGGTGAGATCTAAGAGATTTTTATCGACAGGGATCGTATCATACCCGGATTGTATTAATTATATATATATATGTAGAGGAAGTATGGCTTATATAAAGCAGGCATATAAAATACATAAATTTTAAGGTGTCCCTTATAGCTGTTATTTACCTCCCACGAAAACTACCTTCAAATTTAGATATATTAATATTTATGTTTCAAATTATTTAGGACATTATTGTATTTCCTATGTTGCGAACATTAGAATGGTTATTCTAAATCTTTTTGGGATTTTATTTTATATTTTAATTAATTTTAAAGTTTTTAGCAGCTTGTGCAGTTTATTCCACCTGTTAAGTAGCACCAATGCGGAAAGACCGTATTGCTCCTTAAACCAGGTTATGCTATTTGCAGACGGGTGAGAGGAATGGGAAGAAAAACTAATTTTGTGTATAGTAAAACTATATTTGTTGCATATAAAACATTTATGTATGTTAAATAAGAAAGTACAACAATTTCAAAAACCCCTCCTATTATTGTATTACAATTATTATACTATGATTTCTCTCATTCCCTCTCTCTCACACACACGCGCACGCGCACACAAACATATACATGTTACTGTATTACAATAATTGTAATTATTACTGTACACGATTTTCCTCTGTCTTTCTCTCTCTCCCTCTCTCTCTCTCTCTCTCTCTCTCTCTCTCTCACACACACACACACAATAACAGTTGAAAGAAAATTAAATCAGTTTCTTTTGCATACACCAATTTGAACCACAGCCAACACCAACTTCCATGTCAGCTGGAGGAGCTGAGTTGCATCTGCCTTTTAATTCAACACCAAAATGATGGCAGCAACGCGGGATGCCACCAAAACCAAAACTTGCAAAAAGTACCGCAGATGCTTGTGAAAAGCGAGTGGAGATGCTAATGTCACAGTTAAAAGAAAATGAAAGGAGAAAATGAGAAAGAAATGAAATTGAAATCATAAGGTTTTGGTGTTAATGGAAAAACTTAATTAATGGTAAAAGAAAAACACTGTTTTAAATTATGAATAGATAGTTGTAAATAAATATACATACATACCTAAGACAAAGTGTTGATTCACTATTGCCTGTCTCACTGCTCTTCCAGACACTATTTCTTCTGGGCCAGGAACATTTATCTCAATGTTCTGCCTTCCTAATTTCTTGTAGATACAGAAGCCTTTAAGCTTCAGTGTCTTCACGAGGTTCCTCGCTATTAATACTCCTGGAGAAGTTGGTAGCTCTGCTGTGGCTACGATTATTGCCATAGCATTTTGCAAGTCACTTTTTTTACCCCAGTGACAGTACTGGAAACCTCAATTTCGAAACTGCATACTGCTTTTCCACTATGTTCCTAGTTTGTATATGTACACTGTTAAAACGCTAGAACTGGGGTGATTAAGTATGGCCTACAAGAGTAGCCACTATCTTCTAATAAATATCCATTACAAATACATCTGCAGTTTCAAACTTTGCTCTTAGGCTGCAGTTTATTAATGCAGTACTGTCATGCAATGAGCCCGGGCACCTTGCAGTAAGTTGTAATCTTTCAACAGTTTGGCACTTCAATGAAAAATAACCTTTTCTGTTTTTGTAAACTTCTCTATTTTCCCCTTCAGGCGACTGAATTTATACGTACGTACAATCTATGATTCCAGCACTCCTGGAAACCCACTAATTGCACCGAAGCCGTTAATAAGAGCATTTAAATCAGCATTTATTGCTGGAAATGTTATAGGCATAATTCTGACCAAGATTAGCTATTGTTCACTGTATATGATACGTAACGCCGTAGTTCGATGGGTATTTGACGTCGCCGATTAATATGTTGTATGTACCCGTTGCATAAAACCTTGACGTTGTTGACATTCGAATCATATGTGGTATCTGATAGCTTCTGTTTGCCGGGAGTTCTAAAGTATCATTCATTTCGCCCACTAACCACCACACTACCTCCTTAAATAATTTCTTGTCGTTCATGTCTTCGAAAGGTTTGCTCTATCCACTCTACTAGTTATGCAATTACTGTCCTTACTGCGAAAGAATTGCGTGTTCGAAACTGTCGCGTTATAAGTAACCATCTTACACAGACGAGGCAAGATAACGCCGATAACCTGTAGTTCTCGGTAAAAATCTCGGTGAAGGTTTACTGTCTATCGATTTTTTTTTAATTTTTCGTCCTCCAACGTTACGTCATATCGGGCGGTGAATGAAATGGGTGGAATGATGCTCAGATGTGTCCAGGGTCCATGGAGCTTAGAGCTACCCGACATTCGTCTGTAAGGATAAGGGAAAACTCCGGAAAAAACCTTATCCAGGTAACTTACCCTGACCGAGATTCGAACTCCGGGACTCTTGAACGTGAGGCAGGCATGCTACCATCTACGCTACCGAGGTGGGCACCGTCTATCGATGCATTATAAATGACGATCGTGGTATAGTTAGTATCACGTTAAAAACTTGACCAAGAATGATACACGGCCAACAAACTTTTGTCCATATGTGAAATTTCTAATATTCACTTTTCAATTCGATTCATTGAAGATTGTGACATATCAGTCAGGTTTTAATGTACATGTATAGCAAATTTAACTCATATTATCTACTTTCTCTACTAATTATTACAGTAAGAGAAATATTGCATTCCATTAATAATATACGTTTTCGAAAAGTAGAGTCAAACTGAAAAGTTCAATGATTTGAATCCCGGCTATGGCATTGAAGTTTTTCAGTGTGACTCTACTTTCCATACTTGGGCTAGTGTGAAAGAACAATTAATTTTTCCAATATGCTCTTTGATGCCACTCCGGCTTCATTTCAAAGCTATGCGATAGATAGCGAGTTGCCTTGCGGCTTGGCCATGTGCATGGTAGCCGAGCGGTGAAAGGCATGTCTCATAAGTAGAGTAATATGAGTTAAAAATTTTCATGTGTATGTTTCTTTTCATTATTGTTACTTTAACAATGCCTTATGTTTTTCTTGCAGAAGATAAATAACAATATCTTAAACCCATTCATTTATAAAACGCAAATAAAATATTCTAGTCGTTTTCAAAATAAATGAAATGTTTTTAGAAAATTATCTTAATATTGCTTGTGTAAACGCTCGGGCTCATTCATCTGTTATGAATGGTGTTCGCATACAATGCGAAGTATCCTCTGGTGAAAATTTAGCTAGGCATTCGGTCTCACCCAAGCCCCGTAGAACGAGGGCTGTAATAGAAGCAGAGGTTCTACACATCCGATACTAAGTTAATTTCCATTTTATTTGATTTTACATATAGGAATAAAACATATATTTCAGTTAGTTTAAAAGGAGAGTATTGTTTTCACTTTTTATGTGTGAGCATGCATGCCATAAAATCAAGTAAATCATAGCAATTGGAAGCTATATTGCTATGTGTATAATATACATTTCGTAATTCTACAATTTTAAAAAGTTGAAATTATGCCTGGGATTCGAACCTTTGTAGGTCTAGATATTATACATTTGCCTATAACCGCTCGGCTAGCTGTGCACGTTTAGTAATAAGACTCAGTTATTGGCACACATTATAGTGTGTGAGAAAAGGAAGGATTCCCTATGCGGATATGTACGAAATATATGAAACAACATACAGTGTCTGGCCATTCACATTATTATTATAATTATGAGAGGATGAAGCTAAAGAGACGCGTTCCGTGACACCACTATAAAGTGGCCGTGGAAACGATGTGGACTTAGAAAAATATACACTTCCAGATTCTGCTCACTTTTCTTTGTGAAAGGCTGTATTTTGGGACTCCTTGAATCGAAGAAGAAAGAGCTTTCAGTAAAAGGGCTTTGTGTGTGTATATTTATGTGCGTGTACATATGTATGTGCGTGTGTAAGCAGTATAACTGAAAAACGAAAAGTCGGCTAACTACCAAATTTGGTATTTAAGTTCAGCATTCTCCAAGGATGGAACAGGAAGATATTCAAGATAATGCCCCACCTCCAGCTTTACATAATACATTTTCGAAGATTCTGCTCACTTTTCTTTGTGAAAGGCTGTATTTTGGGACTCCTTGAATCGAAGAAGAAAGAGCTTTCAGTAAAGGGGCTTTTGTGTGTGTGTGCGTGTATGTGTATGTGCGTGTACCTATATATGTATGTGCGTGTGTAAACAGTATAACTGAAAAACGAAAAGTCGGCTAACTAACAAAATTTGTATTTAAGTTCAGCATTTTCCAAGGATGGAACAGGAAGATATTCAAGATTATGCCCACCTCCAGCTTTACATAATACATTTTCGAAGATTCTGATATTTTTAATTCTGATATTGTTTTTGAATTGAATTGAATTCATTTTCTAGGAATATCCTCTGGCCTCCTATTCAGTCTCTATGACTTTTACCTAACTGGTAAACACTCAGAGACAGACAAAATCTTAGTACACAAAAATGTACCTTACGTTAAACTACACAATTTATGTCCAATTATTATTTTTAATGTCAAATCAAGTTTATTAATGAAATAAATAATTCTTGTTATTTTTTTGAGTTGTTCAGTACTTATACTTTTCTCAAATAGAATGTCTTTATTCAGCTTTGTCTTGGTTATGAGATGATGGAATTTCAAAGCTACCAGGCATTGATCAGCTCTTAAAAGATTTGACTATCTGTAGTCTCCTACTCTTAATTATATCTACAAGTAAACATCTAATAAGACTTTACTACAAATTTCTCTCTTGATTAACATGGACTAAATAGAAAAATGAGATTTCAAGGAATAATTTGTGAAAGTATGAGTATGGAAGGTTATCTTAGTGAACACACATTTTTTGAAAGTAGTTACAGATATGATTTAATTGTTTTAAATTAATATTTAATAATTAATCCGTTTATATGATAAAACACACTTTAAAGAAGCAATTTTAACTATCCTCCTAGTCCGGGAGAAAATCAATGTCAAATTAAAGGCTTGATTCTTTTGCTAAATGTTTACCAAGTATGACTACTGATTATTGTTTATAACATCACAACTAGTATGTTAGTGGGAACTTATTTTTATTCGTGTAATTCATAAGACTGTATATAAAATTTAATTTATTTACGTTAGGGCGCCGGGGTAGCGCGGTGGTTTCGTTCGCGGCTCCCGTTCTAAGGGTCCCGAGTTCGATTCCCGGCTCTGGGGTTGGCGATTTTAAGTCGGCCCTATCCACGCCTTCACCTCTGTCTAGCACACGTGAAGTATCCCCTATGCCCAACGTGGTTCGGAGTCCACGGTAAAAACTGTAGGTCCTCTCACCTCACCGCCATCTTCACTATCACCCTATCATCGGAGGTAATGGACACCGCCCTCTGGGTGCCTCCACCTGAGAAATGGGTCCGGTCATCGCTTGGTGGGGTGAGGTTACCCCGAAGGCCAAGGTTGCCATGTGGGGAGCGTTAGTAACTAACTATTTATTTACGTTATCAAGGACATTGGGTAGGCATACAATTTGAGAACTAGAATGCATAACAAACTGGCATCCCAGAAAGGAAGTTTAAAAACTATAACACCGTTTCTGACTTTAAAACGTGTTCAGGCACATACAAGCCCTTCGTAATTTGTGCTCATCTGCAGAGAGCATATTGAAAGTTCCTAAGGCCTCTCCTGAATAGCTTGTTTACTTTAAATTAGGAAAAACCTATGACTTTTTCTTTTTGGTACGATTTTGTAGGATGCGAGACTTAAAAACACACAATTAAATTGGCATGTGACGTGTTAAAGGTTCAGCATCTATAAAAACTACACATCGCCCGCTTCGGTAGCGTAGATGGTAGCATGTCTGCTTCAAGTTCAAGAGGTCCCGAGTTCAAATCTTGATCAGGGTGGGTTACCTGGATAAAGTTTTTTCCCGGGGTTTTCACATCTTGAAAGATGAATGTAGGATAACTCTAAGCTATATGAGCCCTGTGCTCATTTGAGTACCACTGCACCCATTTCATTAATCGTCCAAGAGGTTGGAGGACGTAAATAAGGAAGATAAAAAAAAGTAGAGCTGAGCTGGATGATGTTAGCGTCCTATGACAGTAAAATTCAGATTTAGCCTTTTTACCTACACACCTTATCGTAAAACAGAATCATGAATCGCTTCTAAATTAATAATATTTTACATCTAGGAAAATATGTGAATTATTCATGTACGAAGAAACTTGCGAATGTATCGCTCGTCCGGTTTTTGAAATTATGTAAAGGTTCTTTCAACAAGAGTGTCCTATATGTAACATGTGATAACTGCCGTTGTTGTTGAGTTACAGCAGTAATTTTTTTCATGTGGTTACAGTTGTTATTGACAGATAGCCATGGAACCTTACAGCATTCAGCAACGCGTAGAAATTACGGAAATCTATTATCAAAATGGATCATCTGTTCGCCAACTAACTCTCAATGGAGAAGCATACCTGGCTCTTATAAGAGACTATTTTTGGTCTCAAATGGATGGAATGAAGCTCAGAAACAAATGGTTCCAGCAAGATGGCGCCACGTGTCATACTGCTCTCGAAACAATCGATCCTTTGAAGGAGAAGTTCAGGAGTTTCATCATTTCCCGTGGTGGCGATGTTAACTGGCCCCCGACATTATGTGATTTAAAGCCATTGGATTACTTCTTGTGGGGTTATGTTAAATCTCGAGTTTATGCCAACAAGCCAGAAACAGTAAATGATCTTATGATCATTATTCGTGAAGTTTAACTTAATTTACGTTCTTTTGTCATTGAAAATTGGATCAACCGTATACGTGTAACCCAACGAAGTCGCGTCGGTCACTTAACTGATGTTCCCTTCCACACGTAATGACATTATGTTCCAAAATAAAAAATACCTTAATCTCTATCATTTATAGAACGTGTTTTGTTTAAGTTAAAAATAGGACACTATTGTGGAAAGACCCTATAGTTTGTACTTTAGGTTAAGATACTAATACCATTTTTATAGTGTGTAAATAACATGTAAATGAAATGAAATATTAGTGTTTAATGTCCGCTATTACTACATTCTACACCGCAGGTGGTGACACTGATGATATATGATATGAAGATGGAGCACCTGTGGGATGAGATGGCGGGGGAAACTGGTGATCCCGGAGAAAACCCGCCCTAACGCCGTGTTCTCCACTACAAATCTCATTTTGCGTGGGATCGAACCGGGGCCGCCTTGGTGAGAGCCAAGTGGTCTAACCACTTAGCCACGGCACGGTCTAAATAACTTGTAGACCAAGTGTTGACTTCTGTGGCTTTGATACCTCCAGTAAACGCAAAAAAGCAAAAGGTGTCTAAAATACTCTTTGTTTACTTGACACTTCTTTTTATTGACCTGAAAAAGAAAAGAGTATATAAGCACTCAAAAATTAAACACACTGTTTTGTAGAGCACGCAATACACTTTGAAATAACATACAACTAATTATCAAACTATTTTACTTTGTCAGCAAAACTTTCAATACAAGATGCAGGGATCCATTACGAACGCAACTGAAAATGGGTTACAACTATGAGGGTTGAAAGAACAATCAAGCAATCACTATGATAAAAATAAAAGAAGAGAATACAAACCGTATAAAAGAACAAAGAAATATCTGGTGCAAGTGTGACAGCAAGACTATAATAGATTATGGAGCTATCAAATGGAACATTTCAACTCAAGGTATTCATTAGTGTCATGCAATGTTCGAGCATGGGATAAAAAACTGAGGCACTGAAAATGTGCCGTACTCTATATGCAACCGGAAAGACGTATAAGTGAAGTGTGTGTAGGTTTAGATTTGTGCCGTTGGTTTAAAACGGACCCTCAAATTAGGATTAGGTTGAGATGCCAGTCAGCACGTACATGGGCAATTGCATCTCCTTAGTAACTTACGTGACCTCCGGCAGAAGGGGATGAAAGTGACACACCACAGTGTGGGACTGAATGCACCAAGGTCTATAATATTGAACTTTTTGAGTTAATATTTATGCACATGTTCTTAAATCGTCTCAACTTCACGTGATATTAATTGCACTTCAAGGCTCTTAAATGAGTATTTTATAATCAATTAGATCTTTGAGTACTCTTTCCAATTTGAGAATGAATGTAGGGTAATAAGTCCATATTTATCTTGTGTTTAAACTTGAAAGAATATATCTATGGACATTAAATTTTTCTTTTACACCAGCCGTGTATAGGTCAAATTTTAGACAGGTGGAGTCAGATTGAAAAATTCAATGCCCTAGCCGGGATTTGAACACGGATCTCCCAGTCTTCGTCTGGGTGTTCTAACTATTGAGCTGCTATGATCAATGTTCCAGCCTGACATTAATTCCCCAACTGACTAGCATTATCCCAGTAAACCACGAAGAAATCTCATATACACATGAGACAACTCCTTAATGGCGACTTACAACATATAAAGACGTAAGTTCCGGCTTTAAAGCCCAACCACTATTAGGTCTAATAATGGAAATTAAATTGTTCTTTCACACCAGACATGTGCAAGCCAAATTTTGGACTGACCATTCGTTGCTCTGACCATTGAACTACCATGGCCAACGTGCCAGTATGACATTAATTCTCCAACTGACTAGCATTATTCCGATAAACCACTAGGAATTCTCATATACATATGAGACAACTTAAAAGGCAACTTACAACACATAAGTGCTTAATGTCGGACGGAGACTGGGAGATCCGTGTTCAAATCCTAGCTATGGCATTCAATTGTTCCGTCTGACTCCACCTGCCCAGAGTATGTCTAGTTATTAATTTTAACGAGCAAGATGGCTTCGCGGTATGTGACATTCACTTTCTGGAAGCTCGGATTCGATTTCCGTTAAGTGTCCACCCTGACCTTGAGTTTTTCGTGGTCGGAATACAAATGCTAGGGTGGATTCTCATCTGTTCTCATATTTTAGACGAGTTTCTAAGTTTCATGGTGAGTGATAAGGTTGGACAAATGACGTGGAAGCTTGCTCAAAGATCAAATGATATTACGTGGCTTTCAGAGGGCTGCTTGTACCTACTACAAAACGTTCATTGCCTTTTCTAGGCAGATGCGACAATGGTACGGTCTTCAGATTTGGAACTATTACAGGCGTTTTTTTGGTCTATCTACCTACAGCTCGTAACCTTACATGATATCTTCCCCCCTTTCTTCTGGAGCAAGTAGGCACAATAGATTATTCAGGTAGCAGTGTGCGAATTGTCCTCCTTTAGTGCAAAACCTATATCTATACAAATAATAATTTTGAAATGATACACTTGCGTATTGAGATACACATTTTCATTTCCTTTCAGATCAGTTTCCAATAAAAATACATGAATGTTAAATAATTTTTCTTACTAAAGCAACTTACCTTAAAGAAAATAGCAAAGCCTAGTATTCGAACATTATTAAAATTCATTAAAATTCTAATTCGCTAGAAACAATTCATAACTATATTATGGACAGATGCATAATGGATATAACTATAAAAGAACGAATATTAAATTCCGTTAAATACCCACACTTCGATGAATATAACAATGATAGTAGGTATTTTAAATATGGTTGAATGCAAAACACACTAACGCCACATGTTGAGAGTACATTTGAGCGCATTTTAAATTAACAATCCAGAACTCGAAAATGTTGTGCATTTTTCTTAAAATCTTAGTCTCTGAATACCTTAGCAGGTTTCAGCAATATTGTTTTTAAGGCAATGGAGCTCTGGAAAGCCTCAAAATTCACAATTTTTGCTTCAATATTTCATCATGAGCATATAGGATATTCTAAGCGGATATCTGGAATTATTTCAGAAATGTTAATATAATTGCTCTGTATTCAATTTATGTTAATTAAAATGCCCCACGTATCAAAAGGTTTTTAAAAGTACTAAGATCTTATTTCCTTTAACAGAACATTATAAGGAACCCAAAAATTTGAATATTTTGGAATTAAAATGAAGCTAGACTAGAAAATACGGTTTTCTTTTTGCAGTTTAGAGCAAATAAATGTTATAAAATTAAAGAATAAAGCTCATGTTTAGTACTAGATTATTTACTATGGCATTATAATAGGTTATATACTAACAAAACATTATTTTCTGTTTTAACAAACATAAGAAAAGTATTCTATATTGAAAGTTCCTTTCTTCATGCCAAAATTATATTGGTCTCCAGCAAATGAACTATTGTTTTGACTATAATGGATGTACATTCTTAATACTAGGTGGGCCCTCCTTTCTTCTTCATTATCTCACGTAAGCTTCTTGACATTGACCTCACAAGATTATCTGTAGTTTCTCTTGTAGTGTTCTTTCATTTCTCCATTAAAAGCTTCTTAAGATCATTCTTGTTTGAGATCTTGTGTTTTCGTAAATTTTCTTCAACAATATGCCACAGATGCTCAATTGGGTTGACGTCTGGTGATTGTTAAGGCTTTCCATCCACTGTGGTGTGTTATATAACAACCAGAGCTTTGTGTTCAGGGCTGTGTGTTTGGGGGTCATTGTCTTGTGTGAAGATGTAGCCATCTATGGTATCCATATTGCTCACACTCTGTGGAAGATGTGTCTTCAATATGTTAATATAAAGTCTGTGGTCCCTGTTTCCATCAATAAAACACAGATCACTAACACTATTCGCACTCATGCATCCCCACACAAACACAGATCCTCCACCATGTTAACGGTAGCTGTGGCATATTTTTATTTCCAATTCACAATTTTGCTGCCGCCATATCCTTACTCTTGCTTTTGATGCATCTATACTAAATTTACTTTCATCGGTAACATTTACAGTTTACCAGAAATCGTAATCACCATTTATGTGGATTTTGGCATATGCCACTCTCTTGCTTCTGTTAACCTTGGTTATGTAAGGTTTTCTGCGGACTATTTGGTTGTTGTATTCAGCTTTGTGAAGAATATTTCTTAGTGTCTGCGTTTTGCTATATCCTTGTCCGCTTCTGCAGCAATCTTTATAGCACTTCTTCACTTTTCTCACTATCTGACATGCCTGTTTAATATTTCACCTATTTCTTTGAATGTCTTACCATTTTTGAAGCAACTTACTGCAACTTGTTTTTCTTTGTTGTTTCGTTGTTTTTTCCTCCGATTTTTTCTGTTCTGATGCTTACTGCTTCGAGGCATAAAAGACACTGACCAAAGCACATATAGACCAACTGAAGGGGGCAGACCAGATTAGTTTGCCAGACGAATACTTGGTTTACCTCCAAGCGAAGTGTTCTATAGTATTTTGAGTCATTCTTACAAACTTAAAAGAGTATATGCTTATTTAAAGGCTGCCAGTAACATTTTATTAACTGTAGAAATTGCTAGTGAACTGGTCTTAATTTACAAATGAAACATGTATTAATGTGATGTAGCTGAGCGGACGAATACTTTTTGAGGCATTGTATATCAGGATAAGAAACAAATTAATAAAATTAATGCAATTAGATAAATTAAAAATGGCTATGTGTATCTTTAATGCAATCACTGATGCAGTTTTGCTAAAAATTAGAAGTTAATCATCCAAAAGTTTGATAGGTGATGCATTTTAAATAATGATAAACACATAAAAAATGTTTTGTGATAAACTAATTTAAAATTGCAATATACTTTACAGTGCTGTATTCAATACGGTTTCAAAGGCCGCACATAGTGGTGTGCATTGACGATATTAGAATATCAAAGGGGCCAAATGAGATCATGAAGTATAAACGAATAAAAACAAGCTCCATTTTTTCACTTTCATTCAATTTCACGGATAAATTGCCTTAAACAGACTAATTGACCTATCTCGCTAAAGTTCGATTTAATCTATTCATAGTCCATTTTCAAATTGAAGAAGAAATGTTCTCGGAATATATATTGGCTGATTTATGTTACATGTCTGCTGCTCTACGTTCACTATAGTGTATTTCTTTTAGCAGTAGTTTGCAAAAATATTCCATAGTATAGAACGTAATATACATTAAGACCTTATATTACTAGTAATTTATGTAGGAAATATATAAAATTTGATATGAATTATAATTTGACTATTTTAGGCGTAGCTCTATTAAGGTTTACCAAGAAATCATAATAGGAAGAACATGTATTATTTAATTTTTGACCTCGCATATTCATGCTTCGGCTATCGATTGCAGAAAAGCTGTAATAAATTGAAGTATAATTTCTGCAAGTATACTTTTTTGTTCAAAATACGTAAAAATGACTTGGGAAGCAAATTTATCAAATTTTTTAAAGGTTTAGGTGCATTTTCATATTATAATGTGTATTTTTGAAGATAATATTTTGCAACTACAGCACTGCAGTTGCGATTTTGAGCATTACTGATCACTTCTTCAATATCGTAGGAAGCCACATAGAGGTGTGAACGATCGTCGCTTAATGCTTTCCCACTGTAAGATATGTCCAAAACATTCGAAAGTCCCCTATGACTATTAGATTTCTGATTTTTGGAATGCTAGGGATGTTAAACCAATAAACATTTCGTCAGTTGTGTGAGGATTATAAAATATTTCGGGTTCGTGACAATGCCAATCTGATCGTGTCATTTGTTTGGAAACAATTCGGCTACTCTTCCTACAGTCCAGATTTGACTCCAAGCGATATTTATGAGCTTCTTCATCTGAATAAATTCCTTCGTAGAAAAATTTCAACGACCATACTATCGTGAAAGAGGAAGTGCAGACTAGACCTTCAATACAAGTGGCACCATTCTTTCACAAAGTCACACAAAACTGATTTCCTATTACAAGTAGCTGAATAACGCTGTTAAAGTCGTGCTACTCAAAAAGGTGCTTTATCTTTGTTAATGGAAACCTTTCAGACAATGCACTGATTATTCTCGTAAGAGTGAGAGGGGTATTGGCGTGCTTCTTGGACGTGTGCTAAGGAACAATTAAAGCATCCCTTCAGCTAATGGAATGCGCAGGAATCACAATTGACACATAGATATTATGCCCATGTGGAGCAATCAGTGCTTTATCCGAGAGGTTTCTATTAACAAAGATAAAGCCAGGGTAGCCATTTGAGCAGCAAGACAATAACTTAGTGTAAGATAATGAATAATAATAGTGTTTGGAAAATAACGTTCCGTTATTTTTAAAACACGCTTCGTACTTAAGCTAATCTATATAGCAACACGCAGCTTTATACTATTGAAACAAACGAAAATTGTAGCTACTTTAAGGCTGAGAACTGATGTTACTATAAGGGGCAGCCAAAAGAAAAGAAAACAACCAGCATAAAAACATTCCTGGCAAAAGTTGGTAATACTGTTGTTACCTATCGATATCGCCATCTGCAGGGTAGGAGAAAGCATAGTGACAACTCACAGGGTCATAGATTTATTTCTTTATTGCTCTGGAGGTGAGCGTAGTTAAAAGCACATTCGTCCAGCTTTGGAAATGGGGACTAGCAAATAAAAGTTGAGAGGTGCGATTTGTTTCTTGGTGGTTAGGGGTACTGGAACACGCGAAATAATTCATCGTCACACGTCTGCTGTGTATGGCGAACTGCTGTTTTATACACCACAGTATACTGAACATTTTAAAAGGTATACTTAAGTCATATATTCAAGATCCTGTACAAGTGTTTAAAACTGCATGGCTTCGCAATCAATAAACACATTTGTGCACTTAGGTTACAGAACTGGGTGCATAAACATTATAGGGTGTCTGGAATGGTAGAGTCTACTCATATTTACGAATGTGCCTTATTTGACCAAACCGATCAAAAACCTGGGCACATATCTTAGTTTTCAATGATAATATTTGTCTTATTTATTCTGTTCAAAAAGCATATATTTATATTTTGTCTCCATAGTTACAGAATACATAGACGGTTCAAAAAGTAGCCTTTAGGAATTACGACGCTAATTTTTTGAAAGACAAAGTACGTTTTTCTTAGCACATTCCCTTTATAAAGATATAATTTCTCCCAACGTTCCTACCACTTTTAAGCCCCCTAAAAATACTAATTGTTAAACTTTGTAAGATACACCTCTGTCTCCAAGATGACCTTATTTCATCTAAATTTTGTTTATTTGAAGAATTTCTTTGTTTGGGAAATCAAGGGGAGTCAGGTAGGGCGAATATTAGTGGGAAATGTGCAGTAGCAACACAGTTCATGCAGTTTTATGGCGACAACAGCACCTGGTTCCTTTGACTAATGAAGCCTTTTTTCAACTTCTTGTCGAATTTGGCAAATACCTCACTGTAGTATTTTTCAGTTACTATTTTCGTTGTTTTGCCAAAGTCAATTAATATGGATACCCTTCGCATTCCAAAACAGTAGTCGCTGCCGCTTTTCCAACCGATGGGACGGTCTTTACCTCCTTGGAGCAGATTTACCGAAAGCAGCCCATTACTTTGATTGTGAAATAGGCTCTAAAATAGAAACAAATAATAATAATAATAATAATAATAATAATAATAATAATAATAATAATAATAATAATAATAATAATAATAATAATAATAATAATAATAATAATAATAATAATAATAATAATAATAATAATAATAATAATAATAATAATAATAATAATAATAATAATAATAATAATAATAATAATAATAATAATAATAATAATAATAATAATAATAATAATAATAATAATAATAATAATAATAATAATAATAATAATAATAATAATAATAATAATAATAATAATGATAATAATAATAATAATAATAATGATGATGATGATGATGATGATGATGATGATGATACATTTTCTTAAACACTTTTAAATTGTGTCTTATATCAATTCAAACACTTATATGACGGAAATGCAGGATAAAAGTGCACTAATTAGTTGAAACCCAAATCGTACATTGCCATTAGCAATATTATACTGGAAAACAATAATTTGGTGCTGTCTGTGTTGAAACCACTGAATGGGCCCAACAATGTGGCTAGTGCTACAATGTTTCTTCAGTATATAACTCAAAATTTGATTGCTTGATCACAATAAGTTCAATGTTTTGAGAGTTCTCTAAGTGTGCCACCCCACATAACATTAATTTCCTCCTGGGTTAAACAGACTTAAATTTGACTAAATCACATAAATTATAAACCATTTTAAAGCTAATATATTATGAATTACGTTATAAAAACAAGAGAACAAATGTGAAGATATTTTTATCCTTCCAGAGTGCCTAAATTGGTAGCCTGGGAATGGCGAATCGTCATACTCACAAGCCTTACGTCTATTTCGTTATGCATATTTTGGCGAGCCGTGATCTACGATCGCGCGACTTGTTTACACAAAGGAACTGATAGGCGGCTAGCGTTCACAAAGAGCCGGCAAATAACGATAGCGCCGATAAACAAGAGACGGATAGTGTATCACAGAGGTAAAGCACTTGCCGCCATAGATTAAGTTACGCTTCTGGAAGGCGATAGAATTTTCGGTTTCCTTACTATCCGAGAAATCTCTCGAATTTATGAATGAGATATATAAGAGATTGTGACACGCCAGCAGAGAGTGGTAGTTGTAAAACAGTCGTGAGTAGTAAACAGTGTAAAGGCATGTAACAAGAGTGTTGTATACAGTGGAAGTTGAGTAAGCTGTTTGTTATTGTCATCGACATTGGTGTTGTAGATTGTGATATGTGATGTAATTCTGCTGCTACGCAGTGTGTCTCTACGGAAATAAAGAGCATTTGGAATTTCTGCAACTCGGCCTCCTAATTCTCCGAACTCACAAAGTCGCAATATTAAGTGTTTCTGCATTATGTTGAAACTATGTATTGTACTCCTCTTAAGAAAATGTGGCTGTAAGGAAAGCTTTTGACAACTGTAGCGTTTTCTGAGAAAGATTACGACTAGAGTTTCAACATATCAACAAGACCTAGGCCTCTTAGAAAACATACGCTCACTCCTTTCGTAGAGAAAAACTCACGGAAACCTATAGTAGCTTTTATGTTACTAGCTAACTACGACACCAAACAAAAGCTACCTTCAGCGTTTCAGCACCTATTCTACTTATATAAAGGGGAAAAAAAGGTCACTCAACCATTTCGACTGAGAATTCTTCCAACACCAAAGGATAGTTATGTGCTATTCAGCATTTTCGGAATTTGGAAGCCTGCTGGGAGGAGATTAAGCAAGTCAGACTTTCCGCCGATGCTTCAAATCCTTTTGTGGAATATCAGGGGATTTTCCGTCCGCATTAGCTGTGGCTGTACGCAATTGCAATTATAAGGCTTAAAGGGAAAGCTTCAACGTAAAAATGTTCTGGATGATTATACAACAATTCCATAAAGAACGGAGCCGGATAATGAAATTAATAAGTAATTCGAAGTTGAAAAGGTAACTGTACAATATCAGCTACCCAAATATAAATGTGGAAAAAGGTTTCTTTATATCAATTCTGTGTGGGTATTAGTAAATAGCACTGGCGTTTTAAATTTTTGTTAAATAATCAAATCTAGGTGATGGGCATACGGCAACAGAAATTTGCAGGTCCACTTTAGTCCTGTTTTGAAATTCATCTATGCACATATGGAAAACTAGAAGTCAACCCGTGTTTAGGGTTTAAGAATAGAAACTCATTATTATTTATTATGCGACGTTAATACACATGAGGTGAAGTGAAAACGCGTGGCTTAGCCAATTACAGGACAAGTCACTTTCACAAGATTTAGTTCATATGATAGCAAAGAATGAATGGAGGTCAATCTTATATCACGTATATCAGAGAAGCTGCACTATATCCTTAATCTCATACAATCACTGAAAATTAAAAGCATCTAACGGAAGATAACATGTGACGCAAAGACTTACTCCTGGTTCGTAACTTTTCCCTTATTATTTATTGTTTTGTATATATCACATTCATCGTAGTTTTTAAATTCAAAGCACATTTTTAAGTATTTTGAAATTATAACCCAGATTTGCGCTAAATAGAAAAATAAATAACCGATTTAATGGTTGCCAACCACCAGAAAACAGAAGAAAATAAAGATGAACGATGTAGGCATACCTATACTGTAACTAACGTTTCAAACTTTAAAATAGTTTACACTTACACATTGTTTTACGATGCTGTTTAATTGGTACTACAATTCAAGAAATGTATAAGTATGAGGCAATTTGCTCCCTAATTTGCAGTATTATATTTGTGGACACAATACTCATATTTTATAATATGTTTTAAAAGTGGTACTATATTTGCTTTTTTGTAAGAATTCTGAAACACTTTAAACGAAGAAAAAACATACTCCCACACACTTAGAGGTAAAGGGGTAAAGCTTAGCCCATCTTAAACGGAATGTTTTTCTTTACAAATTTGTATTACTGTTAAGTATGCACTTAAATTTCCTCACATTTCTTAGCAAATTAATGTTAGCTTATTTGTCCCATTTTTGCTTTAATAGCTTTCTCTGTGCATAACGAAACGAAGTTCCAGGAAAATAAAATCTTTTAATTGCTTTTTTTTTGTAATTTACGTCCTCCAACGTTAAGTAATATCGGACGATGAATGGAATGGGTGAAATGATGCTCAAATGAGCCCAAGGTACATAGAGCTTAAAGTTACCCGACATTCGTCTCTCAGGATAAGGGAAAACCCCGAAAAACCTTATCCAGGTAACTATCCCTGACCGAGATTCGAACTCGGGACCTCTTGAACGTGAGGCAGACACTCTACCACCACGCTGCCGAGGCGGGCAAATTGCTGGTATGCGTCAAGTTTGGTGTTAATAACATAACAACTTCTGAAAACAATACATAACTGCTGTTAAATTTTGATTAAAGAATAATATAAACAAATATCGATACGAAGCACAGAGGAAGTTGTCTAGTGAAGTATTTCCACTTTTTAGTTACCTGATCATTGCTGCATTAATACGCAAAGGAAGTGGTTCATTTCATTTCTTTTTGTAACAGAAAGGAAAGGAGGATATGAACTGCATTAACTCAAATCGAACCTACATTCTGTGGCACTATAGCCCCGAAGAACCGAGACTAACCAACCCGATTAACGCACGCAGTCTGTCATCCAACCCAATTGGAATGTGATGTGGTAAGCTTCATGCTTCATGCTGCATGGTGTGACAATTAGATCCACAACGGTATGGATCAGAAGTTTGAGGGTAGGAACATACAGGGAAATTGATCAAGTGAGAACAAGGTTTTTGAAAGAAATTCTGTGAAGCGGAAGGGTACGACTAACTCTGGAATTATGAGGACATTGCGGGCGCATGGTGTCACGGTGGAGTGCAATTTCGAAGCACTTAATTGTTCGTTGGCAGCAATTTCTAATTAAACGTCTGCTATCGTGAATAGCTGAGAGTGGGAAGAAATTTGACATGGACTGAAGATTAAAAAAACGTTCAGAAACCACAGAGTCGGGATATATTTGGATGGCGCATCAAGGAAACAGAGGGAGTGTTTGACTAAGACTAAGAGTCACCACTTTGATATTCACTGGCAACTTATTCCGCAATGCCCGGAGAAAGTTTCTTGGAAATTCAGTCTGTTGTAAAGTATAAGTAAGGTATGGGACAAAATATCAAAATAGGCTTATACTAATTATCTCGCGATGGGCTGCTCTGGGAGTCTGGCAGATGAGAAAGAGTACTTATGAAAATGATGCGAGTATCTCCTCATTTGCGAGAAACATATCTTGGCAAGGCGCAGTGGTACGAGAATGGAGAGAAAAATATTTACCTCAGTCCTTTAGTAGCTCGAATGGAAATCCAGTGGCATATTGGGCACTACTAGCAGGCAGGGACGTAGACAGAATTGTTAACTTATTACTTATGGCAAAAGAGAATTGACATCTGAAAAGAATGATAATAATAGGGAAGGCTTGGCGTAAGAACAACTAGACATGCGTTAATGACTTACTTAAATTTATAGTATACTTCAATTAGTTTTAGTGTGTTGCTTTGATTTAATTTTTATCGGTTATTTTTACTACAATGGGGCACCAAATTGCTTGTTAACCCTATTTTGTGCGCTGTATCTGAATCTATTTCTCTTGCCTTTTCGAAATGGTATTTTCTTGTAGTGGTATTGCTTGTTCCTTTCCTTCCATTTTGTCAGTTTTATTACTGCTTATTATTCTCTGTGTTATAGATACACACATGGTCTGTGGAACCGTGTCATTGTTAAGAATTAATGTATACAAAACACATTTATACATTCATTCAAGCACCATTTTTCTAACTTCATTTACCATTTATGCAGGGATAATTTAAGCACACAATCTTTTCCACAAAATATATTATTTGTAAGACTCCGAAATATTAGGATTTTGTCTGTTTTGATAAACAATGCTGCCTCTAATATTTTTAATTGTTACTTATGTATAACCGACAACCGACAAACTTTCGCAGGTTGTTCAGGTTTGTTTCTTGAATACTTTAGTATCGGGAGACCGTGATATCCGCGGCGCATTTAGTAGGGTAAGTTCATTTCTGTCACAAAACTGATGCTGGAAAACGTACCACTGATAGTTCTCAGCCTTATCTACTTCAGTCTGTTCGGATGCGGCAGATTGTATGTAAATTGCATGTTAGAAGTTATGAACCACATTTATGTACAGTTGGATTGAGGTGGATTGGCTTTGAGGTCTCTTCTCATGGCCAACTTTGTGACTATATGTCAGATCATATTAGAGTTCATATTACATAAGGTTCTACTGCTGAAAACTCCTTGGACTTTGCTGCCAGAATCATCACAGTTTCTGAATATATCTGACAAATGCTGGTTTTGCGAGTACGATTATCGATAGTGTATCACTGTCAATGAATAATTATGGCAGTAAGCATCTTTAACAGCTGCGGTACAACAAAAGAACAGTTGCTGAACAGGAACAACGCACAGGTTCCTGCGTTTTGTATGAGCCTTTTTGCATTAGTACCGTAATTTATTTGTTTTTTATTTTTGGTTAATTGATGCTGTAATACTATATTGGAATATTCGAAAGATAATGCTAGTTAATTGCTTAATTTATACGAAATCAAAATCCATTTCCTTCGGGCCAGGAGGTGCTTATGCCTTTAATAGATCTGCGTCAAATCATATGCTGTCAGAGACCAAATATTAAGTCTATCGAAACATTCTGGAGATAAAACCTCTAAAAGGAGAAATTCTGAGCGTTTAATTCATGACAGAGTCACGTGAAACATGCTTGAGTTTTCTGTATTCAACTTTTCTGCAACTTCTCGGTTGTCTGCCCAAAGACACCTCGGATTATTACGAGCTTCAACACTAACTCGAGCATTCACTCAGTGATGCTATAGTTAGCTCAGGTTGTTATTTGTGAGCTATGCTGTACAACCAGTATACCAGGTATGCCTTCTCAGCTGCTAAATACCAGTGTTACAGAAAGTTGCTTGCAACATGAGATTTCAAGCACACTATGAAATTTTGAACGACTCGTCATTAGAGCGCAAGTGTCTCCACAAAGGCATTTGACATTATTTCTGTATATTTTTATTAAATTCGTAGCAGTGACTGGAATCTGTTTATTACTTTTTATTTGTCCCATTGATACCGCGCCTTCAACTCCAATGTTAATATCGGCGGCCGTTTTCCTTTGGAACATATCGAAGGTGTTAACTGGTATTCGTTGGGTTTTAATCATTAGGTCACGCACACATTCACACTCTCATTCATACTTCCAGACAATGGGAAAGATGAGGAATTATCTTGGTCGGAGAAACATCCTCCCCCCATCAGCAATCGAACCTGGGAGCCCTTGCAAAGCAGAGCTACTGGGCCAGCCTAAAGGTTATTACTACTTAACTATAAGAAAACAAACGCAAAATAAGGTAGTTTGAAGGTTATGGCTAAATTTCACCGATGCCCTTTTTAATAGACATTGAAAAAATATTTTGGGGTGTTTAGTAAAGTAAATTTCACGTTTCAGCTTGTGTGTACCTCGTAAAAACGTGAGCTCTCTTCTACCTGCAGAGCTCGAAGATTGTTGGAATAGAATGGTAGAGAGTTTGGGCGCGTTACGTGTAATTGTATGACAACTTGCACGTCTCAGCTTCATATTCGTACTATATTTTTACGAAGCAATAGAACGGATATAGATTTTAAAATTTAATGTCATAGATTGAATTTGAATCACCGGTCTTCTGAAGTATATTCGGTTGCTCTGATTCTATCTTTCCGATCTTATAAGTCTTATGTGAAAGCACAGTTAATATACTTTAGCCATGGAAAATTTCCAAAAGCAGTCTGTAACTGCCCGTGATAAATATAAGAGGATAAATAGGTTTCAGGAAAAGAGACCAACGTGATTATGTACCTCAACAGTAATGATTGTGACCGTAACGGCTACTTATAAAAATACCACATGAGAAGCTGAATTCACAGACCATGAATGTGGCAGTGTGTAGCTTTATCTACT
Organism: Mantis religiosa; assembly: GCA_030765055.1. Lineage (NCBI taxonomy): Eukaryota > Metazoa > Arthropoda > Insecta > Mantodea > Mantidae > Mantis > Mantis religiosa. Next base: position 47,921,188 of record CM060950.1, on the reverse strand, counting down.
AGTTGTGACTGTAATTAAAGGAACGAAAGAGGGGTACCTTGACCCATCGCGACCCAACAGGAACTATTTTAGACTATCACCATCCATGGGGAAGGGATGAGGTGAAGGAGACCACACGCCGTAGAGGGCGAAACCAGCAAAACCACAAAGATGCACAGAACTCTCTAATGGTTGAAGAGAATGCCACCTGGCCCAGCACTGCCGCCTATGAGCACCATCCAGGGAAAAGGTGTCGAAGCGACCCTAGTAGCCTGACCAGCAAATTATAGGGGATCCAGGGAAGAAGAGTTTACAAGAGCATACCTCTGTGGGTTCTAACGCACCCCCCGGAACTTCCGCGTTGACAACAATACTTGAAACATGTAACATAGGAGATAGTCAGTTGACGAGAATCGAACCCACGACCTTCTGAATGTGAGTCGTCCCACCCCGCTTGGTTTATCCACATGTTACGCATACAACCCAGAACTGGAACCGGAACAATTTGCCTAGGAAATTGTGGTAATTTTCTGAAGTTTAAACAAATTCTTACGTACATTTGTAGTTTTAACTCGCTGCTTAGAAGACTGGGTGTTATATTTCTATCAATTAAACAAAAAATAAGTAAAATATATAATTTTTAAGAGTAATTATATCTAAAAGATAGCTAGGATAGTGTTTACAGAACACCGCAAGCAATTGAGTCAATTAAGTAAAACTTTCCGCTGCCGAAATTATACCATTACAGGAAGATAATCTGACCGGATTCTGTTTGAGAGGTTGTGGTGCAATAAGGTTTTTATTTCGTATAGGCGGAAAACTGAGTGTGTCTAAAAAGGTCCTAAACACGTTAAAGGATCGGGGTACTCAAGGACACATACGCTGCAATCCATATGCGAGTGTTTGTTGAATCTGTATCGTTTAATGTCTCTTCCAAAGTTCTCTTAAAGCAGACGTCTGTTATTCCCTTGAGGTGAATCCGGGTCACAAATCTTATAAGAAAAAGGCAGTTCTACGTAATTAAAACTTTTATGAGTGGCTGGAAGAACCTGCTTTACAAACTGGTAATTTTATAAATGGACGACAAATGAAAGTTATTATACTTATAACTGAAAGGTCCCCAAAGGCTGTGAACAGCATAATACATCTCATGATAAGGTTTATAATTTTTAGAATCGACAATACAATTAATCAGTACAATAACTTATAAATTGTTGATTTGACCTAACGATTGCTCCAGGAATTGCTTCACTTAGATGTAGGAAACAATAACGTAGCTGTCATTTTAGAACGCTTCAGAGAATTATAACCAGACGATAACCAGTGATCCAATTAGACAATTCCAAAACAAATCCTCTAACTTACTTAACGCAATTATTATAATATTTTACGACTATATCCCGAAGATACACCGTGATTTTAGAGTAGGTACGTTGTATTGTAACGAAATACTTATGTTCAAGCAGCTATACGATGCAGCACCTTGACATCTTAACTTTCGTTTCTAATAGAGGGCAAATATCACTAGAGTCTTCCAACCAATCAAATTTAGTCATGCTAATATTGCCATAATTGGCAATCAGCATGACCGCGATATTTATTGAAAGAATATTGTGTTACCTAAAGTGGGATTTACCTAGTGACCGGCCTACTATCGCAGGAATTCGAGTCCTGTGTTCGATATTTAGTGATTTAGTGAGCGACTGGAAGGAAGATGAGGCTGCTTTACGACTTATTCGTTACACTAATAAAAAAAGGACAGCGAAAACTGAACTAAGTCACATTAGAGAAATGAAGCGCTAGTGGCAACTTAAACTTGGTGAGCTTTATAGTTTATCAACTAACAGTATTTGTCTCGATAGTAGAATATTTCTAGCTCCTAAATAGTTGGAAAATATGACTTAGTTGCTTTTAATTTCTGATAAAATAATTATTTTTATAAAAAAAAAGGAAGAAGAAATGAATGATATGTTCAATTTTGAACTCTAGCATCTAGCAGTTGTTCTGTTGTGCTTAAATATTAAAAAGATTCAGGAGGGATGTATCCGAGAATATGACTACATCAGTGGTTTGAAGCAAGAATATTAGGAGACGCATTTGATTGTACAAATCCATTAGAGGTATCTCAAACACAAAATTTTCGAAAGCTTCCATTGCGTTTCAATGATGACGAAGGACAATCCGCGCATTCCCCCATGATGGTTGGGAACAAGAAGTAATGGATGAGCCATTAATTGCACACCTGAAGTAAACAAAGCTCCTTTGTCTGTTCCGCATTGTGGGGAAGATGAATTATTGTGTTCGAGAATGATCCAGCTTCGAGACTGCTATATACTCAGTGCTTCAAAGGCTGCTGTAAAGCAAATAGAGGTATACAACAGGGCATTACACGAACGACAACCCCACATTGCAAGAGATGACAAAATCCAAGGAAAAAAGGAATAATGATACTGGCAGGAATAGCTGCTGTTTCATCAATCCAGAATATTCTACCGATGCTTAGAATATTTCTCGGATGCATGCTCTCTCTCTTTTTCTCTCCATCAAATAATCCTCTCACTCTGTAACATATCTGTGATGTTATGTTTATAAAATATTGTTCAGTAATAATTTGATAATTTTACGAATCCAAATTTATCGTCCTCTAGTTCTCCTATTTTGAAAACTGGTCGTCTATAAATCAAAATAATGAATGGGCTAATTCTGAAAACAAGTTATTTCTTTATGATGAAAGTTTGGGAAATGAAAGTAAATGTTCTTTCCTAGTGCGGCAATGTTTAAAATTGAATATTTTTTAGGTAACTGATACTTCTGCATGTTTGTTTTCTGGTAACGGAATTCCAAACACTTTTGTAAAATAATTTTGCTTATATGGAAGCAAAATGAGTTGTAAGAACAGGTTCAACTTGTAACATGTACAGTCGAGAACAGAGAATTGTGCTAACGTAATGCGTAATGTTTAATAGTGGTAACTTGTGAAATGTTTTACTCGTTAATAGCATCCACTAAGTGCTCCTGCACTAATCTTCTTTGCTCTTGAGCCTATGCCCAAAATTTTTCATAGTTTAATGTTTGAGTGTCGGACGTTTGGCATGAAACCAATGAGACCGACTCTTCTATGGCTAGTGTGGACCACCGTTGAGAAGTAGGCTTTCCAGTATTCCTCCCCTTTCCCACTCATCTAACCATGACATTTGTTCATAGAGAAAGACTATAGGAATCCCAAAGCGTCGGCTCTTTCCGTGTACTCAACTGTATTGTGGACTTCATGAGAATTGCCAGCAATACAATACCTCCGAGGATAGGCCTAGCTTACAGTTGTTGTCGTTATACATAAAATTCTATATCCTCTCTGGAATATGAAATTCTACTTCATGATCAGATAAGTACACATAGAAAGCGATTTATGCCGAAAATTGCAACTTTCTCAAGTTTCATACTTTTATTTGAAAGTAAGTGTGTTTTATCAATCAATTTGTCATCAAGTTCATAAAACGTTTCTTTAAAAATGAGTTAGAAGTCTCCGGCAAGTAGGAAATGAATATAATTCTGAGCACATCATTTAGCATTGAGGTTGACATTGGAAATTTAGTATGTTTTGACAATTATTTAAGCTTTAAAGGATTTATATTTGCTAAAAGCTAAACGTGATGTATTTTACGCAGCAGCGCGCCCGCTCCATGGATTAATTTTAATATAAAAATCTATGCTACATTTACATTACTTTCTTTATCCGCGTACAAGTTATTGTAATGAACAAATTTTTTAATATCTACTTCATTTTAATCGCCCGTGACTCATTAGTTAGACCACTCGGCTCTCACCAAGGTGGCCCGTGTTCGATCCCAGGCGACCGCAAAATGAGGTGTGTGATGGAAAACACGGCGCTGGGGCTGGTTTTCTCTGGGATCTCCCATTTCCACCAATATCTCATTCCACCTTCATCTCATGTATCATCAGTCTCACCTCCTGCGGTGCCGCATGTAGTAAATGCGGACGTTAAACACTACACATTTCATTTAATTTATCGAGTTGAAAAATTTGTTACAGATACAAAAGGAGTATTGATGGTAAAATATTTAAGAACTATAAGTTGCCCTCCGATTTGATACTCTTTATATTAAATTGCAAGAAATATTTTTAACCTATATAGGAAATTTTGTTTACCACCAGATAACAATTCAATAACAGTTCCTCTTTGATCAAAAGCCAAGCCCTAATAATGATGAAATTATCAATTAACCACATTGTATCGTACAGTTATAAAGATAGAACCACCTAAGACAAAATTTAACGCCAATCAGTGCTGGAGTTTCTATGAATTTTGCTATACATAGTAAACATTACTGCTACAAAAGAGTTCGCTATTTGAATACGATGGTCTACATCAGGCTGTTCCAGCTTGTGTGCACGAGGGGGAGCAGCGGAGCACTCACATCTCGCACGAGTCTACATGCAGTAGTAAATACAGCTCGGCAATGGGGTACGGCTGAGTGAAGAGTTGTTGTCCATTCCATTTCTTCGTCAAATTCAGCACCAAACATTGAGGAACCGGCGGAAGTGCATCTTTTTCGGTCAACAGAAATTATTCCTCCCACGAAGTAGACAACGGGCCTCCTCGCTTGTGATATTTGGTATTACCAACATTACCTGAAGATTGGTAAGGACTTATGCCATGAACTTCGTTCAGTGACGTAATGGCTATCACGCTCCTCCTTCATTATGAGCACTGTTGCTGCTGCGAACGTATGTGTACCTGCACATGGCATGGAACAGACTGGATTACATCACATTTTAGTATGCAACAAGCCAACAAATTCACGTTCTGTATATGTTAGCTGATGGAGCACATAACCATTGACCGGCAATATGCTTTCCACGTAAAGCTTCAATGTTTAAGTTAACTTGCCAAAGAAAGAACAACGGTACAAATAATACTATACTCCTGCTGTCCTAAGAAACACACTTTCCTGTGAGCAATTTCCGCGAACAAAACCTACCAAACAAACTCTACTAGTGAGCTACTCTTGTGCATACAACTTGTTTGAATGTAATATGGCGTAACACATGGGCGAAAGTGTCACTGTCGTCTGTCACGCTTTTGCACGTGGGCGCAGAGTAATACAAAAAGTGTGTTTCTTAAGACGAATGCAGTATAGGCGCTCCGCCTCCTAATATTAACGTGGTAATTTCCTTTGTTGCCAAAACCAACATTTAATGAACAATTATATTCAGAGTCAGGTACATCACATAAAATGTGGATCAAGCTGAGCGCTTTCTGGTTAAAGTAGATATCATGTTCTTAGTTTCTTATCATCCTATAAATACTGTTGTGCAGATCTTACCTGTGCTTCTAAAGACAATAGAACGTGCCTCTAGATCCAACCGCATCTGCATATGGAATTGTAGAACACTGATAACAATTATTACGTATTACTGCATTTTCTACTCACATGTGAAATATGCATTCTTCCAAAGAAAAACATTATATATTGGAATCTCAGGTTACAGAGATTACTATGCTGATCATCAAGGAATGATGACAGAAAACATGGTTTAATCATATAAATTAATTCGGAATTCTTTACAGAAAATTACCGGGGTAACAGGGTCTAGTATCAAGTATCCCGAATTACTTTAGGTTTAGGTAGTGTCATACTATAAATTTTAATCCACTTCAAATAAATAAAACAAATTATTCATGGCAAACGTCTAGGAATTCATTAATATTTAAAATATTTTGTTTGAATATTTCAATGCTTAACACTTCTGTTCATTTTTAACTCTTGTATATGCAAGGACAACGGAATATAAAAGACGTTACAAGTGGCCAGCTCTTTAAAGATATGACCATTCCTGCAGCATTCTCATATTGACCTTGCACCTACAAGAAAATAAGCAATAAGAAAACGTTTATCCTGCTTAACGTGGAGTAAATAGAGAAACAAGCATTTGTTAGTATAGTTTTACAGAGTATATGGAAGCATGTGAGTGCAGCATATTAGATCATTTACATTCGGTTTACGGTGCTATTATTATCTAACATTATGAAATATATACGTTGCAAAGCTCCGTAAAGAAAACCATGGAAAATGATGGCACGTTGTGTTTCTGTGGAATTTTCTCACTTACTATTATTGCTGTTGCTCTATTAATATTTATAATACTATTATTGTTATGTTCATTATTATCATAATCATAGATACTCTTAAGTCACTGTACTCATTGTGACTGATGAGCCATCGTTTTGAACGCCTATCCCTTGTGTCGCTTATAGAGGCATTTGACATTTAGCAGCATAGTGCAGAGAGAAATACGAGGGCTATCTAGAAAGTAGATTACGTTTTGGAATAAAAAGTAAACAAAGTATAGGAAACAAATTTTATTATATACAGATGAAAGCCACACTCAAATACTACTTTTCGACATAGTCACCATTCAAATTAAGGCATTTATCGTAGCGATGTACGAGCTTGGAGATTCCTTCGTCGAAAAATTCGGCCGCCTGCGCCTTCAACCACTTCGTTACCTCTTCTTGCAGCTGTGCGTCGTCATCAAAACGCTGCATAGCGAGCCACTTCTTCATTGCTGGGAATAGGTGGAAGTCGCTCGGTGCCAGGTCGGGACTGTACGGCGGATGAGGAAACAACTCCCACTTAAAAGATTCAAGAACTTCACGAGTGACATTTGCCGTGTGGGGCCGGGCGTTGTCGTGAATCAACAAGATCTTAGAGCTCAACATTCCTCTGCGCTTGTTTTGAATGGCTCTTCTGAGTTTTTGGAGAGTTTGGCAATACCTTTGAGAGTTTATTGTAGTGCCTCTTTCCAGGAAGTCCACCAAAATCACACCTTTTCTGTCCCAAAAAACAGTCGCCATCATCTTCCTTGCCGACATTGTTTACATGCATTTCTTGGGTTTTGGGGGAGAACTTGTGTGCCCCCACTGCATTGATTGCAATTTCGTTTCACAGTTCACGTGTTTCACCCATGTTTCGTCACCAGTAACGATGCGATCGAGTAAAGAGTCACCATCCTTATGGTAAACGTCCAAAAAGTTCAACGCTGCAGCCATTCGCTGATTTCTGTGGTCCTCTGTCAAGATTTTTGGAATCCATCTTGCACAAAACTTGTGGTAACCAAGCTTTTCGCTGATGATTTCGTGCAACAAACTTCGCGAAATTTGTGGAAAACTCAAAGAAAGTTCCGTTATTGTGAACCTTCGATTTTCACGGACTTTAGCATCGACTTTTTCGGCAGGTTCGGCAGTCACTATGCTGGGTCTCCCACTTCGATCTTCGTCGTGAACATTGGTTCGGCCATTTTTAAATCTGATGACCCACTGACGCACGCCACCTTCAGTGATAATGTTGTCCCCATACACTTCACAAAGCTGCCGATAGATTTCTATCGGTTTACAGTTTTTTGCAGTCAGAAACCTTATTACTGCACGCACCTCGCAGCTCGCGGGATTTTCAATTAACGCAGACATTTCAAACCGTCACAGTATCTGAACGGAGTACAGCACGAACCTCTCACTAGCACGGCTAGATGCCGACTGAGCTGCGCAACGCTCTGACCCCAAGATGGCCGCGCTAGCCCCGCCCCTAGCGGAAACAGACGAAAACGTAATCTAATTTCTGGATAGCCCTCGTACGTTTAAATAGCACTGCCTGATGAGCACGGTGGCTAACTCTCATGCGTCAGCCCCAGAGGTCATAAAAGATTTGAATTCAAAGGAAGCAAAAGAATTACTTATTCATTGTTTATATAATCCCTGTAATCAAATGACAACACATGATGAGTACACAGATACTGTTCTCCTGTATTTCCATTGAAATCTCAGAATTGTATTTTGGATGGAATGCAAAACTTTCCCTATAATCTGTAAGTACTGGAGAATGTAAAAATAGCTATGCGTATTTACGGAAAAGTCAAAGAAAATGTTCTCAATAAATAACCACTCTAAAGAGTGCGTTTATTTTCTATGAAAATAAAGACAAGCGGAGAACATTCCAATACTTTTATGGAGAACATTCCTAGACCAAGTTTTACGCTCTTCTTGTCTATTATGACGACTACACGCGCTAGTTCCAAGTCTGAGAACTACCTCTCATCTCTCACAGCTAAACCAAAATTCCTAATTGTCGTCTGTTTACCTGGATTTACTCCGTTACGTTCCACAACTGTTCTAATCCACCAATGGATATCTACTTAAATGAAAGGCGGGGCAGTTGGGCCACCTAGTATTTTTAGAGAGGCATTTAAACTATTATAGGATAGGTTTTGGAATACTGATCAACTTTAAGAGCTACATAGAAATAAATTAGAGATTTTTTTCTTAATAGAAGCAAACTCTTTCATTTTTTCTGCGTTTTTTTAAATTTTGGTAATTTATGGTCTCCATTTTAAAAAGATGTGTTTCATTAAAGTGACAAAAAAAATTGTTGGTTTTAAAGCTGGTGATTACAATCAGGTCTAGAACTTAATCACTTCAGAAAATTTATGGTTGCAAGGATAAAGGAATACTTCTAAATTACTGCGGCATATGCTAAAAATTGTGGAATGTTACGCAGATAGAACACCAAAAAGGAGTTGACTTAGCTTCAAAGAATAAAAACATGTGTTAAGTCTAGAAAGGCTCTTTGTTTTAAAACTTTTAGACGTTTCGTTCAAGCTCAGGATATTGTGATCATATAATAAACATGTTTTATTTAAATTTAAATTATTTTAATATATCTGATTTACCTTATTCACATGACCTTTCCAGTCATCCACAGTGTTTCCTAAGAAAAGCGTGTTTCTAAATACCTCTTTTTATTACAGATAAACAGTAAATTGAAACTTACACATTTCTTTGTACGGTACAAAGGTTAAATCAATTTTATGTAGCCTTATGTCACTAATATGGTTTTGAACTGCCATGCTTTTTGACCACGATGAAAAAAACTCTTTAGCAACATCCCATATTAAATGATACGGGGCCTGTGCGTAAAATAAGTTCTCCAAGGCGCTGGTGTCGTGAGGAATGCCATTACGCCAGATCCGGCAACACTGGCGTGTAGCTTGGTTTCACCCCTTCAAATCCCCACAACAACGAACCCGTTGCAACCATTGGTCTTGCCTGGGCAGCCGTTTGCGATGGAGCTTCCTATCACTCCCGCCATCAAGTGCGAATTGCGTGCAGTGATCTGTATTTTGAGTGCCAAGTGCACTACCCCCAATGAAAATCATCGTCAGTTATGCGAAGTTTATGGGCCACAGTGTATGGACGTCAGAAACGTGCGAAAGTGAGTCAGAGATTTGAAAGACGGACGTACAGACGTCCATGACGATTAGCGTTCTGTTCGGCCTTCGGTTTCAGCCGAAACAATTGCAAAACTGGAGCAAGAAATGCTTAAAGATCGGCGTGAGACAGTTCGCGAGCTGTGCGAACTTATCTCTGAAGTCAGTAAGACTACAATTGACAAGATTTTGACCTAACATTTGCATTATCGCAAGGTGTGTGCGAGGTGTGTCTCCTGGCCCAGTTCGGATGGAACATCCTCACCCATCGCTCCTACAGTCCAGACTTAGCACCTAGTGATTATCCTCTGTATCCTGAGTTGAAGTCACACCTGGGTGGAACACATTTCCAGACCGACGATGATTTGAAAAAACGAGGTTGAGCGCTGCCTGCGCAACTTGGCGGGAGAGTGTTATGACAAGGGTATACAAAAATTGCCACAGCGCATGCAAAAGTGCATCGATCATTGAAAAATAGCTGTAAGTTCCGCCTTTCCATCAATATAACATTCATCGACAATTAACATGCTTTCTATATTAAATAAAATTGGATACATTATTTTAAAGACACAGCTCGTATATCGAAAATGGTAAAATTCAAAACATAATTTGACACAAATCGCGCGCTTTAAATAGATCTAAAATGTTTGTGTACCTGAGTAGAATTTTGTCTACTTCTTGCGGTTCACAATTATACGAGAGTGATTTATAATGAAGAGGACTTCAGAGACTATTACCAGAATATTCAATGCGTGCATTTAAATTGTCATGAAATGAAATGTGTAGTGTTTAACGCCCGCTTTTACTACATACGTCACCGCAGACGATGACACTGATGATACATGAGATGAAGATGGAGCACTGGTGGAATGAGATGGCGGGGGAAACCGGAGATCCCGGAGAAAACCCGCCCCAGCGCCGTATTGTCCACCACAAATCTCACTTTGCGGTCACCTGGGATCGAACCCGGGTCGCCTTGGTGAGAGCCAAGCGGTCTAACCACTGAGCCACGGCGTGGCCAAATTGTCATGAAAGTATCTTAAATGTGTGCCACTTGAATGTACTTGTGACACCAACTTTTAGAATATCAAAATTTTCATAAGAGAAGTGTATATGTGAAAGTTAGGGTTGAGGGATGTTATTTTAAATTTTAGGAGTGCAATCGGGAGGATGCGGAATTATTTCGGATGAAATTTACGTGTCATCCTTTATGACGAGATGCAATAATTTCTCCACTTAATATGTGTATATCATATAGAAGGTAAACATAGTAGGTTTGTGAGTAGTTTTGAAAAGAGCTGAGTGATAAAGCCGATGGTGAATATTAGGTTTAGATTCATTAACGAAGGAGAACACCAGGATCACTGCGACCTAAATAGATATATTGCGGATGCCTCCCTTAAGCAGGAATGGATAACGTGAGCTAATCACAGGAGGCTACAGCCCGCAGGCATAGAGGCTACGGATACGCGCGGAAGACCCAACAATTCCAGGCTTGAAGAATCATGCCACTACTAGAGCAACTTACAGGGTCGCCCTCTAGCGTCCACTGGGAATACGCTTTCATTGCAGCATGTATCCGCCTCGTTCTTCGAGTGGTTTACCGGGAAAATACGAGTCAGTTGGAGAATTTAATGTCATATCGGAACGTTGGCCATAGTAGCTCAGTGGTAGAGCGGCTGGACGGAAACCAGAAGATCCGTGGTTCAAATCCCGGCTATGGCATTGAATTTTTATTCTGACTCTACGTTTCCAAAATTTAGCCTACACACGGCCAGTGTGAAAGAACAATTAATTTCCATTAATTGACCTAATAGTGGTTAACTATAAACCCTGGGCCTTAAAGTACTTACATGTTGTAAGTCGCCATTAAGGCAGTTGTCTCATGTGTTTATGAGAACTCCTAAGTGGTTTACTGGGAAAACACGAGTCAGTTGGAGAATTTAATGTCATATCGGCACGTTGGCTATAGTAGCTCATTGGTAGAGCGGCTCGACGGAAACCAGAAGATCCGTGGTTCAAATCCCGGCTATGGCATTGAATTTTTCATTCTGACTCTACGTTCCACAATAATAATAATAATAATAATAATAATAATAATAATAATAATAATAATAATAATAATAATAATAATAATAATAATAATAATAATAATAATAATAATAATAATAATAATAATAATAATAATAATAATAATAATAATAATAATAATAATAATAATAATAATAATAATAATAATAATGTGCAGTTGAAATCTAACACTGATTGAAGTGAGTGATGTAATTAAAAGTGTAGTGTCTAACACCCGCTTTTACTACATGCGGCACCGCAGGCGGCGAGACTGATGATATATGAGATGAAGATGTAGCTCCGGTGGAATGAGATGGTGGGTGAAACCGGAGATCCCTAAGAAAACCCTTCCCAGCGCCGTGTTTTCCACCGCAAATTTCACTTTGCGGTCGCCTGGGATCGAAGCCGGGCCGCCTCGGTGAGAGTCGAGCAGTCTACACACTCAGCCACGGCGCGATCTTAAAGTGAGTAAGTACACCTACACCTATACCTATAGATATATTTGTTTTTGACTTGGAATGGTTAGGACGTGTCGGTCATTGATAACAAATAGAATCAAACAGTAATAAGAAAAAACATACACATGAGGCTCTTGAATTGCATGATTGCAATAAGGAATATTTTGTGCACTCGTAAATTTTATCTTACAAAGTTTAAAAATTAAAAATTTGAATCTAGTGTAGCATTAATATACTTCTCGAAATAATACAACTTAGAATACCTATAGTGATGTTATTGTTTAAACTAATTATGGATTTAAACAATTAGAAGGACAAATCCTGAATGTGATCTTGTTTCTGAATTAAATAAATACGACTTATTCCACAGTGCGTAGATTTTTTTTTTCCAAATTATTTCGACATATCACTACTGAGTACTCCGGAATAAATGATCCTGTAAAACAAAGCGAAGCACCATTACCATCTATCTATTTCTTATCATATATAGTTTCCAGTTGTTGTCTCAAGAATTCAGGTGTTTTTTTTATTTCTTTGTTTAGTACCATTTATACTTTTACTCTGCGGTGCTCAATTAATGCAGGAGATGGGAAGTCGAAATCACCTCCTTCCACCCGCTGTAAGAAAATTACGGGTTTACCTGTGGTTACTGAGTTCCAGTGGCGGAACTGCGGTATCATTCTGACGTATAGGAAATCATAAGCGTTCGCACTCATAGTTTACTCCTGACTAAATAACTGATGTTTCTTAGGATGACTTCTGTGGCACAAGTTATGTTTCACAAGGTCTTCTATATGTGGTGCAAAAGACGAAGTGCACAGTCTCAAAAGATAAGCAAGGTGATCGTCTCTGATCTACTCACTTTTAATATAGTTCATCTTTGAAAAGGTTTGTGTGCAGTTATATGCAGAGCCAAAGTCTGCCATTAAATTAGCTGCAAACAAACGTAATTTCTGATAAATAATCACTGCAGGGCAAACATTTAGATAATTCCCACCCTTCCTTCTCAGAACACTTCACTGTCATGGAATTTTGCAGTAAAAGTTGTTCTATTTGTAGCTTGTGTGCTGCCTCACTACATGGGAACTTCAAAGGAGTGCAAAATGATTGGTAGAGGGTGCTCCGTCGGTCGCAACCCTCACGAGTTTGTCCCATGGATGCAAAAATGTATTTCCAACATCATGGGCAGCGTTGAAAATGTATTTTCCACAAGTTGTACTTTTAAGGGACAGTAGCATTTCTTATAAGACTATTAATTCATAATCAACTCCCCTCAGAAATACAATTAACCGCACCTCGTCAGATCTGTCCACCAATTCATCCAGGGCTAGAGAAAAACATGTTAATGACCATATTTTGTCCTTTAATTGCGCTCCCATATCATAACACAATTCTTCTATGCATCTCGTTACTGTACCTGGAGAGAGATTGACTTATGCAAACAAATCGACTAAATCGAGGCATAATTCCTTCGCAGCAACTAGCAAGCATTGCTTGATAAGTTCGCCTTCACTAAATGGTTTCATATTTTTTCCAATAAGTTCCGCCAGTTTATAAGAAAGCTGTACCACATTTTCAATATTAGGGTCATACTGAACAGGTGCTTTCATTTCTTCCAGTTTTGTTGTGGCTTCATCTAGAACAAAGATGTGCTAAACGTTAGTAGCAACGTCACTGACTGCTGCCTCTGTCTCTCGCTGCCTTGTTCACCGGTGTAGGGAAAACAACATGTGTAGGGGAAGGAAGCGTGTGCTGTACAATTGAGCATGCTTGCTTTAACTGCAATGATCATGTCGGCGGTCGTTCTCCGGAACATATCGTCTAATGGCGATGATGTTGACACGTATACGTTATGTTGCTGGTACTTTTTATTTTAATCATTAGATCACGTACACATTCGCACTCTCGACACACTTCGAATTTGGGGAAGATGGGGAATCGTCTTGGTTAGAGAAAACTCCCCACCGGGCCAGCCTCAGGTTGTTTGTCGTATCCATAAACTGGTCATTATTTCACCAATGGGTCATTCGCAAACTGAGGTCTGCCAAGAAGCTTTTGCTGCTACCACCGTTTGCATTTCACTATTTGATTATTTCTGTTTGTGTAAACACCTCTGCTGTATTTTAGTTAAGTGATGGAAATTAATCATTTCTTCAAACTAGCCGTATATAGGGTAAGGTTTTTGATAGATAGAGTCAACATGAAAAATTCAATACCATGGGCGGGATTTGAACCACGGATCTCCTGGTTTCGTCCAGTCGCTCTAATGCATTGAGCTACAATGGCCAACGTGCCGTCCTGACATTAAATTTTTCCATTTAACCCGTATATTTCCCCGGTAAACCACTAGGGACTCTCGCATCCGAGATACACTGTTTGTGGCGACTTAACATCGTAAGTACTTTAGTCCCAGGCTTCATCATTTAACTCTTATTATTTTAGTTAATTGATGGAAATTAATCATTTCTTCACACTATCTGTATATAGGAAAAGGTTTTTGATAGATAGTCAACATGAAAAATTCAATGCCATTGCTGGTATTTGAACCACGGATCTCCTGGTTTCCGTCCAGTCACTCTAACCCATTGAGCTACCATGGCCAACGGGCCGTCCTGACATTAAATTCTAGTGGTTTACCGGGTAAATATATGAGTCAAATGGAGAATTTAATGTCAGGATGGCACGTTGGCCCTGGTAGCTCAATGGGTTAGAGCGACTGGACGGATACCAGGAGATGCGTGGTTCAAATCCCGGCCATAGCATTGAATTTTTCATGTCGTCTCTCTCTACTTCTGCTGTACTCTATGTCTTTTTTTAAGTACATTTGAGCTTAGTAAATAAATTAATATGCGCACTATTGAAAAACGTAGAAATTTTCACCACAAACATGAAACATTTATTACATTATTACATTCTAAGAAGCAATTTAGTACGAGAACATCGCCCAAACAGGCTAGTTGATCTTCTCGTTTGGGAAAAAGGAAACCGCTTTCATAGAGGTAGTAAAGTGTGAAACACTACAAGAAAGAATGTAGAAAAGAGCAAGGTATACAACATAAGACAGAGAAGGAGAAACTGAATACTCCATGTATAAAATGTCCCGAAGAGTCCGCTACGGACAATCTTGTAAGAATGAAGGAACGAGGAAGAAGGTTTTATGGGCAGTAATGAAATTTCCAGTTGAGGACGTAGACAAGAAATAAATATTTATTGCTACGTATGTCAAAAGCTCTGTGGATGTATATGGCTATATAAACTTTATGGGGCAAGGACAAGTATATTGGTGCGTATGCCCTGACAAATAAGGACTCATATAGGTCTCAAACGATCCCGTAAGTTTAGGAGCGTACGGAGATTGGAATATCACGTTCTACTATACATTTAGCACAAGGACTTTAAGAGTATCGGGTAAGCAAATAATGATATGTAGATGTATTGTATTGATTTAATATAATTTTAAGAAGGCACTGTATTGTAGAAACCCACATCATCTTGTAGAATAAAGTAAGTTCAGTTGTAACATAAACTTTTAGCAGGACAATGGCGAAAATGTCCCTAAACCCACACCCGGCGCCAGTTTGCTGTAGTTAACAATTATATTGTAAATGAAGCAGACGTGCGAA
The DNA here is from genome assembly GCA_030765055.1 of Mantis religiosa. Classification (NCBI taxonomy): domain Eukaryota; kingdom Metazoa; phylum Arthropoda; class Insecta; order Mantodea; family Mantidae; genus Mantis; species Mantis religiosa. The sequence goes on along the minus strand of CM060950.1, from coordinate 47,905,776 downwards.
GATATATACTTCCTGTGGACGGGGAAAGCATATCGAGTAGCTCGCCCGCAATTGCGTCTTCCTCTAAAGAAAGGTGGTTGTGTTTTAGTGGATGTTGGCAAGTGTGTGGCGCTGTTGGGAAAGACAGGATTGTCCTCGTTACTTGGAAGTGAGTCTCCGATTGACAAGAAGTTTTGGTATGACTAGTTACATACCGTGCAGAGACCGACACGGGAATTTCATCATTTGGTCGCCAAGCTTCGTGCTCTTGAAAATTCCGGGGAGCGACTGGAGAAGTTTCTGACTACCAATAACCTCTATCGTCAATTAATGGAGCCAGGTATTCAACGATCTAATGTAGAAACAAAATACAGTCATGATTGGAAATGCGTTTGGGCCAATGCAACCAACTGTAACCTTCCGTCGATCTGGAGAAAAACTGTTTATGAAGTTGTTAATGAAATGGTCCCAACTGCAGAAAAGATGTGGTGTCACGGGAGAGTGAATTCGAAGATCTGTGGCGTATGTGTGGAAGATGATACATTTGAACATCGCTTGTAAAACTGTCAGAGGGCTGACTTGATTTGGACCTCCATCCGAGACACATTACATAAACTTCGTCCAGAAGAATACTTACTTTCAATACCACAGCTGGTACAACTGGAGTTTCATTTCAAAGACACGAAATTTCACAATTTTGCAGTGTGGTTGGTTGCTGGTACACTACATTGGCTGCTGAAAGTACGGCGAGGGAACACTGTGTTAGGAAAGCACTTACCTATAATGTTAAAGCAGCAGAGAAGGCCCTATATACTGAAGAAAACCTTGCGTTCTCTGGAGCCACACATTTATCACTTGGAACAAATGCGGATCTAATAACCATTTAAGCAAATAGAACCCTTCATATTGTCTCACAGTACAAGACAATAAAACAATACATTTTCTAAACGACTTATCCTGTACCCGTTTCCGTCTTTATATATATATATATATAATTAAGAATGAAAGAAAATATATATAAACATAAAATAGATAAAAAAATAAAATAAAAAACGTAGGATACACTTGTTCAATAGTATTTCTTTCCTTAGAGGTATTTAAAATGATTACTTAAGACACTTATACAAGGAGTTAAGTAACCAAAAAAAAAAAAGAATAAAAAAAATAAATAAAGCGAATGCTGAGTAGATAAAAGGAAAAAAAAAAACGTCAAAATCTGGGATTATGTTGAAAAGGTTAAGGGTTCAAAAGTGATACCTTTCGCGAGAACGTTTATGGTTCAGATTTACAGAGTAGATTTATGTGGAGAATTTCTGTATTATTTCACAATTAAAAGCAAAATTACATTATTGAATATATGTACGCTCAGAGAGCGACATTAAGCAAGTGTCTCGATTGACTTAGAGGGCGAAAAGAACACTTTATGGCGAACTATGACATCCATGAGTAAGACCACTCATGCTGTGGCAGTTCGCAAATACGAAGTGCGAGTCAGTGCTAAGGGTAGTTGTAGCAACAGTATTGGTGTGTCGAGCATGTGCTCCAGGAAATAATTACCTGGCGATAAAAGAAGTTTACCGCGAAAAGTTCAAAAGTAGCGCCGCCAATGGTACAGTATGTTTTTTGTAGTTGGCTCACACTGAGGGACAGCAATAAGTGAAGATATGAAACGCGCGATGAATAAACATGTAAAACCACAACCATTATCTTCATTTATCATCTGAATGATGCAATAACTCTTTATCTCTCCACCTTTCCTTCACGAGTACCGATCTGCAGATGCGGATATCAATCAGAATCAACTGTAATTTCGGAAGTATTGGTATGCATCAATTATAACAGCAAGCAAACTAATCGTTATAACAGTTATTATATCGTATTTGCATTTTGAATTAATATAATTTTAACATTTATCTGGGCCAATGCAAGCCTGGCATTAACGCATAAAAGATATATACTGAAAATGGATATTTGGTTTAAGAAGCCGAGGCGCCATGACGTTAGCTTTGGAAGAGCCTGAACTGCTCTCATCTGAATCACTGTATTGTGGTGTAGCTCTATTGCACACCGCTGTCAAATTGAAATAATCCTGAGGGTTGCTCTTGGGTTTGCCCCACGTGGATAAGAAACAAATTCTGAGTTCTTTATAAATATGACTTTGGAGGGGATTCGATACCTCAACCAGACTGATCTTTTATACCAATGGAGCACCCTTAATGGAGAATGAGGTGAGAGGAGACAGAGGGTGGCCGACCGCAGCGAATCACCAGAGATCAGAGGACGAGGTCCCTGCACTTCAGATAGAAACTCCTCGGCGGTGGGTTTAGGACAATTGTAATCCTCCCTACCGTGGCCTGGAAACTGTCACGAGGTTGGTTAGGAAACCGGAGGCCGTTCCCCAGAGCAGAATACTCCAGGCAGGCTGGCGCAACCGGCATCCCGCCTTCCGCGTTGCTGAATCGCCCCACTAGGCCACCTCAGAGTCCGAAGTCCATACAGCCGGAAGACAAAACGTTTTCTTCAGAGCATATCATCCCGCCATGCACCGCCGAGACTCCCGCCGACACTTCTGTCCTGAAAGGGATCACTAGATGAGAAATGATATGAAATGATAATGGAGATGAAATGGAGGGGCAGAAAATTCTGTCCAGATTCACCTGGCAATCTGGGAAAAGCTCCGAAAAATCCCATGAGTCAGGTAGGTCAGTCACGGAAATAGGACTCGGGCTCCCGAATGCGGGTCACAGACGACCGCCTGAGTCATCCCGCTTGGTGTGGCCTCTTTAAGTGAAGTAAAGTATATAATTCACCATTAGCAGGGGTACAGAGTTAGAGATTTCAATCCGAAACAGACCCAGGAATATAGAAGGAAGAGCAAGGGAATTTTAAGGGTATACATAAAGAATTTATGTACCTAAATGTACCGAAACATGTCCCCTTAGCGGAAACAAACACTTTTTAATGTCATGTTAATGTGTTAGTATGACTGTTTAATCTGAAAGCTATGAAAACTGAAATACGAAAACTTATATGTAATGTTAGGCGAATACAAGATTGGTTCCTCATTCAGCGTGACTTCCTTTGTTCAACTTTCGTTTCTTTTTTCATGTTAAAGTTATGCTTCTAGAATTCATAGCTTGTGGCAGTTCCGGACAGATGTCCGAGGTACTTGTTCCAAGAAAAGATTATTCCTCATTGACATTATGGGAGCGGCTGCTTGCACGGGTCGTTCATCGTCCTTTCTGGTAGTTCCAATGGTCTTCGAACCAAGAAATGTTATGGACTTCGGCGCGTCTCAGTGACCTGTCTGCTTGCGGCCTTTATCTACTCGAGGTTCCCTCTTCCTGGAGTTTGGTAGTCATAAAAGCTCTATGTAGACTGCAGTGCACTAGTTGTCTGTCGATAGTTAGTGCTAAAAATATTAGCAGAGCAAACCGAGGAACGGTAATACAATGTGCTTGGAGTTATTAAGCATAAGGGTACACACAAATTTTGTGAATATTCTCAAACCAATTCTAAAATTAGCTTTTATGTACACAAATACTTTGAAACTTTATTAGCTTCAGTTACATACTGTGGATTCTAATCTTGGAGCTTTTCAAAGTTTCAATATTTGACCATTTATATGCTTAAGTGTCACATGACTATTAATACATTTTACTTGACTCTGATTTTTTGGCATGTTTACGCATTAAAATATTCTATACTGTGTAGCTTGTAACTCACTATATTTAGATTATCAGCAGAAATTCAGAGAAAATTAACTTAAATAACTGGCACATAGAGTTTGCTACTCTTTTAAATTTCTTGAAGTATCACCTAATTAATGCCCACACGAGAGGGCGGGCGGATTCCTACAAAAATTACATTTAAAGATTTATATTTCGGTTTTTCTGAAAGGAATAATTTAGGGAAAAATTCTATCTGCCAGTTTTGTTCATTGCTAGCTTTGGGCATCAAAGTATGAGAGTAAAATTGATCCATTATGTTTGTGAACCACGAGTAAAACTGTAAACGGGCCAACTACACGCCAAGTGAACCCATTATGTAGATCGATTATAACACATGAGCCAGTTCTCTACATTGTATCTTACTTCGCTACACTGAACGCCTAGCGGTTGTTACGTTTAAAAGGGAGTAGATATGCTTTGGATTTGAAAATCTATGCTATTTCCACGTCACTGGGTGAAACAGCTGAACCCATTATGTAGATCGATTATAACACATGAGCCAGTTCTCTACATTGTATCTTACTTCGGCTACACTGAAGGCATAGCGGTTGCTTACGTTTAAAAGGGAGTAGATACATCTTGGATTTGAAAATCTATGCTCTTTCCATGTCACTGGGAGAAACAGCTGAATAAGCAGCACTAAAAAATAAATGGTATTCTTACACTTAAAAAAATAATAACGGATAACTCAGAAATGGCTAATGACACAAAAAGATTAATTTGAAGTGCATTTTGCTATAAAGGGATCTACAATTTTTATGCAAGTGGTATGCTTTTGTGCACCTCTTTGTTTATTAGCTATAGACAATTATGCATAACATTTTCTACATGGAAAGGACTTCACAGTCTGTTCTTTGAAAATTCAACATGTAATGCAAATATCTTAAACTTATGGTAATTTCATCAACATTTTCGAACTATTTTGAGTAAGTAAACATAGAGAAGCTTTCGCCATGTAAAGGGTAGTTCAAATGGGAAATTATCCTATAGTATTTTTGAAGGAGCTGAACTTTTGCACCAAGTTATTTAATTAAACTGAATCTCTGTTGTTAGCTATGCTATTCATAAATACACACATCTTTTTCTAAAATTCCTGCAGCTCAGAAGCTTTACCAGGAGCTTTTTACAAGCTGATGGGTTCCTCACCACAAATGGATACATTGGCCAATATTCATTGGACTGTGCAAATTGTACAAATTACACAGAAAAGCAGTGCGAGCGAGTGCTGTGGTGTGCAGAGAAATATCCCTTGGTGAGTACACAGGTTATCTCTCTCCCCAATTGAAGGCAATCTGGAGAATTCTGCAACAGGCCTTGTTGCATCCATATTATCTTGAACATATCCATGTCATTAATTCAGGAGACCACCAGTTTTTAAAAAGTATTTTACTCAAATTACATCTAGGAGCAATATGCAAATGCTCAAGAGTGCTTCAACCTTGATATATCGCTTAATCCCCGTAATTTACGTTTTTGGATTTCTGGAAACCCCTACCCCAGGTTTTCATTGTCACATTAAATGAGTTTTGGTGATACTTTATGGACAAAATTGTGAATGTCTTACTTGTGGGACTTCACATTTTGAGAGGACAACTCAAGGCCAACACTTACCTGGTAATTTTGCAAGAAGTTTTACCTAAGGTTTGCATCCTATTCCTCTTAATATAAAAAAGGATTTTGATATCAGCATGAAGAGCCGAGCTCATTTTGAGAATTAAACAGATGCCAAATTTACGCACATTTGGTGCGCACTAGATAGGTCGACTTGGGCCCGTTGTCTGACTGGGGCACTGACCTGACCTGACCTGACCTTGTCTCATTTAGCCCTTCTTCTGTGTCACGACATCAAGTACATATATAGTTCATCAAACGTCGTTGACTGGAAAAAATATCTTGGAAACATCACAGCAGCTGCAATCACGGAAATACGTCAACCTTGAAAAGGTACAACAAAGTATGCTATAGATGTATCTATCCAAAATCTTAGCCTATATACGGCTAGTGTGAAGAAATGATTAATTTCCATCAATTAACTTAAAAAAGTATGGTATATCGATGCAGTGCTTGTCCGCAAGTCAAAGTACGCATGTTCCGACACGTTTATGGCGAGACAGTAAAATAAAGGGCCCATGGCGCTTATTTAACAATTAATTTAGAGTTCTTAATTTTCTTACAGTATGGTTTGTATATGTTTCTCCATAAGTTTTGGTCGATGTGTAGATTATCTGTACCATTGATGAATTCCGTATTCAATGCTCTCATATCTAACTGCTTCAATCCCTTCCTATAGGTTCCGTCAATTCAATCATATAGGCCTCTCTAGAATTAATATGAAGCAATGTAATACATGGGGCGCAGAAGTTGCTCCACAGAAGGCTATATGTCTGATCCAAACTTTGTCGAAGTAATTTAGAAAAAAGTTTATCGCAAATGGCATTCCATATTGCCGGATAGAATTTATATTCGCTACTTTAAATAAATAATTAAGTATATCCAGCAAGTAAAAGTTTCATATGGAGAAAAAATGAGGAAAATTATTGATATGTAAATAGTGAAGAAGTGAAAATAAGCTGTAGAAACTTGTCACTTTTTGTAATTGGGGTACCAGAAGTTTTAACAGCTGGTACCAGGAAATCAAAGTTTGGGAATGTTCCAAATATTTAGCTGTAGCATTTCCAAAACAATTCTATTACTCAGGTAGAAAAGCAGTGTAGAATAAAAACTTATATTTGGTTCTACGGTGAGCTAGTATTGACACAAAACAAACAGGACTAGTGGTTAAAAGCCTACGGTAATCTATGAAGATAAAGCTTGGAAAATTAAAAAAGTGAGCACACAGAATAGAAAATATACAGAAGAAGCTGCAGATTCCTAAAACTGAATTTATAATACACGAAACTGAAAAGGAAAATTCATGTGATATAAAATACATTCTGAAATAAAATCTTTCACGTCACAGTGCCTGTTACAACGCCTTGACTGACTGTTGATATAGTATAGAAGACTTTATAGAATGACAGACAGGGCATTCCGGTTCATTTGTTTAAAAATATGGATTTCAAAGTGCATGTTGTGAATATAATTGTCCTCTGCTTAAAACATTTCCTGATGAACATTATGGATAGATACCACGGAAAGGTGATTAGAAGGGTTTCGAAGTGTTGCATTTTACGTGCAAAATATATTTTAAAAAATGTAAACCCATTAAAGCTGTGACAAAAGTCATGCATGAAACCAGCCTAGCGGCTTTACAAGCGAAATTACTTCAGGAAGAAAACTCGATAGTGGCATTTGTGCTGACACACATATTGAAAGCTGTAAATATAATCAATTGATTATAGAGTAGATAATGTATTTAGGAATCTTACAGATATGGTTAATCTTTCACTTGCTTATACTAAATGTTCTGCTAAACTTCTGTAAGTATTTGAAAATATAGTTTTGGATAAACTTATACTTTATATCTGTATTGTAAGAACAGTAAATCTGATGTAAAGTTCAAAACCTCAATTAAGAGTAACAAGGTATATAAATCAAATATGAGGTCAACTCATGTCATGAGATGCTTGGGAATAGGCAGAGAACGAACAAACTTGTTTTTTTTTTTTTTTGGTTTGATGAATATGCCCTCTGCAGTGAACAGATTTTCTGAATATAATAGCTTTCTTCTCAATGTGCTTTAAAATGAATGTGAGGAGAATGTAGCAGCTGCTGCTAAAGAGGCAATTAATTTAAATGATGAAGGTGACAAGAAAGTGATTTATGTGCTTCCTGTGATTCCACTTGGATGAAAAGGGGCCATACCTCACTTTATGGAATGTCATCTGTAATCAGTACAAACACTGGTAAAATGTTAAATTGCCAAAGCTATGAGTAAATGCTATATTTAGTGTGCACTGAGGCAAAGAACAACACAATAAGGTATGTAGTAAAGTAATAAAGTATTCAGCGATGGTATGGAGACAGCTAGAATGAAATTAATTTTCCAAAAGTCTGAAGAAATGTATGTTGTAAGTAATGTTATATGGTAATGCTGACTCAAGTGCATTTAAGAAATTGTCAGAAGGTAAACATTATGGTCCTGATGTAAAACTGCGTAACTTGGAATGTAAGCCGACAAAAGAAAATGCGAGCACACTTTAAAACTGATTACTGATTATATATATATGCGACTGCAGGGGGGCGACAAACTTACAAAAAAATATCAGAGCTGTGCAATTTGCTAGTAATTTCATGCTGTGCAGTTAAAAGTTAACCACTGGCGCGACAGCCCTAAGAGGGCCAATGCCTACCAACCCGACTGCCGGCCTCACGCCCACTTCAGAGGTGGGCGATCATTGCGGCATACCCGCATGTCAGATTTCAATTGGTTGGTGTTTACTTTTGATTTGGGTTCTAATTGGAGCTATGAGATCTCTTATCTTCAGGTGAATGGTTGTAGGAAATGGATTTGTTGTTTGTTGGCTGCTCGGTTGTCTCAATAATACACTGGTTCGTTGCAAAAAATGATTTAATTTAATTCTCACTAAGTTCGTTGATTCAGATTGATTTGTAGCGGTGACCACCTGTTACTAAACTTCCTAACAGAATTCTCTTACTTCTTTATACGGCGAATACTTTGCTATTATAAACTTCTTCTGCTGCTTCTCTCACGCTGGTTGCGTTATTCTTGACTTCCCTACATTTCGGACTTAGAAATCTTTACTACCTCTTCTTCACGCGCACTAACACGTCTTTCCCCTCGTAGTATGACTGTTGAAGTGATGTTTTGTCTACTCTGCGATTCAGTTCGTACTTTATTCTGATCCCTACTCTAACCCTTATCACATGACCAAAATAACTCACCCTTCTTCCTATTTCTCAAATCTTACATTATTATTGGTTTCTCATTTTATTTCGATTTTTCTTTATTGGTTAGCAAAACTCATCGAACTCATTGTCGTTACATCCCACCGTGAGTTGGGTCACGCCTACCCTGGGCTCTTTGTAACGGTATACATCGTTATCGCCTCAGCAAAGTAAATCCTTTTAGGTCTTACGCTTGACCGCATCTAGAAAACCTTATTGTTCCTACACATTTTTGCTTATAGTTCTCAGACATTGAACCTTTCCTTAATCAAAGAGGCTAACGGTCACCTCTTCCTGTCTCCCCGACTTGTGTTCAGATTTTACAGAAATATTTTCTCTCCCTTAAATGGATTCTAGCATGTTAGTTGTCTTAAATTATATTCTTCCCATCTTATTCTTAATTAAACCGCTATTTTAATCATTACTCTAATTTCATTCTAATTTCATATTAATAGAACAATATTTTATATTAGTTTAGCAAAGCATTTTCATTAATTTATCTTCTTTTTTAATTCTCGTGATTTCAATTAATTCGCCGCCTCCTAATCGCTGTCTGATACTGCGGTTACATAATGCCCGTTTGACAAAAATGAAATACCCATTATTTAAATTTTGTCAAACCCCCGTCATGACATTTCCTCCTTATATCTTATAATTTCTCATTCCCTACTCGAAACATTTTTCGGTGGTCACCGTTTCCCTCATCTTCATCAGTGTGTTACTTTATACACATAGAATGGTCAATATGGTACATCATATACATAGAATTATAGATATGATACATTACGTACATAGACAAGTACACTGTCGTATATGTGGTTATTACCCTATATACAAATAACATTCGTGATACCTCAACTATATATACACTTCACTGAATTATCCTTGTCTCACTTGACATCAACTTGATTTTACCTTATTACATTCCTTAAGTACTATATTAATGTTACTATATTACAGTTTACAATATTACATTTTACATTCAATGATTTTTTTTTATATTATTATATTAACTTATTGGGACGTTTCTTTATCTTTCAGTCCTTCACCGTAAGAACATTCGTCCTCACATTATTATATTTTGCGTAACGATGTCCAAATATGGTTACCTCTACCTGCACTCAGTTGTCTACCTGTAATCAGGTGTTTCGTTTACCTGACAGTAAACCTTGGCAGTTCATTGTCCTGTCTTTCCACTTCACTTTTCACTCTCAACTTTCTTTCACTTTGTCACGCCTAAGTCTGTGACCTTTACAATAACAATATAGCCTTTTGGCACATGAATACATCAGTACTTATACTATATTTACATTTCACTAATTATTTTTTAAAGATCTTTCTAACATGTTCATTAGCTGTGGTTATTCTTATTACATTATCATTTTGTTTGTGCACAGGAATTTTGGAACTTGCAACTCCCACGCAGTGTTTGAATTTCAAACGAAAACGTTACCCGTACTAATTATATAACTTTTACTTGGTATTCTTTACATCTTCGTATATATAATTTCAATCACATTTACACAGGTGATTCTTGGGTCTGCTCTGTACTGTTTACAACGTTTTTCTGACGATATGGCCTTATTAGGGAGATGTTATATCTGCCTATCGGTTTACCATTTCTTGGGTGTGATAGAGCATACGCTCTGTCACCAAATATTTTCTCAATCCGGTATGGGCCTTTCCATAGCATATATAGCTTTCTAGTCTTTTTTCCTAACAAATCTGACTTGTCGAACGATTTCACTAGAACTAAGTCGCCGACCTTTGGTTCCCAATTCTTCTTATACCGCATTTTCTTTGCGTTTCTTTTCTCTACTTTTTCCATTATTCTTTTAACAGCATTTTGGATCCGTTCTCGATCTGTCTCGGTCGTCACTTGGATACTTTCCGGAACACCCTCTATTATTGGTTCCGGTGTTAAATTCCTATGCAATTGAATAGGAGCATATCCTGTGGTTAAATTGACTGAATTATTGAATATAAACTCAATATAGTTGATGTGGTCTGGCCAGGTAGTCTGTTTCAATGAGCAAAGGACTCGGAGATGAACACCTAGGTCTTTCATTACGCGCTCGCTTGGATTAGAGCACGGATGGTACGACGTTGTGTTATAGATGCGAATTCCGGCATCCTGAATGGTGTGCACGAATCGTCTTCCATGGTGTATGGACGCGTTATCTACTAATAGTGCGTTCATCTTCCCGTATTTGACTATATAGTCTTTCACTATTTTATTCGCGCATGCTGCACTTGTTAATTTCTTGAGAGGGTATATTTTCACAAATTTCGACATCACGTCGATAAGTACAAATAAATATTTTAATCCTCCTCTTCCTGCAGGGAGTGGACCATATGCATCCGCTGCAACTAGTTCTAATGGTTCCTTCCTGGTGATGGATACAGGGGGTCGATCTATCTTATAATTTAATGATTTCGCCCTCTGGCAGATGTCACATGTAGATATAAAGGTCCTAACTTTCTTGCCTAATCTAAATATGTATAAATGGTTGCTTATGGAAAGCATTGTTTTCTCAACGCCAGCATGTATAAGAGCTGTGTGGTAAGCAGAAATCACTAACTCTTCCAGCGCTGCGGGTATATATGCTTTCCAAGTAGGTTTGGAAACACCCTGTAACTTATACAATACGTTATTTAGCACTCCGTATTTCTGTGAATTTGCTTGTTCTATGGGCAATGCCTTTTCCATAATTTGTTTTAATTTCCAATCCTGGCGTTGTAATTCCGACAATCTTCTCATCTCCTTTGTTAATTTTATACTGAAGGTTACATCCATCTTTAACAATGGTAATTCTGTACCATTACTACTGATATTTTCTGGAAGATTCCCCTGTGGCTTTATACGTGAAAGCATGTCACTAAAGATGTTAAGACTTCCCTGTATATGTTTAATCTCTGGGTTGTAAGCCATGATCTCGTGGATATATCTCGCAATTTTTGTACTGGTCAATTTGCAATTTCGTATAAATGATAGGCTGATATGATCGGTGAATATCACAATCCTTTTATTATATATATATTGTCTAAATTTACAAATGGCGTAGTAAATAGCCGTAATTTCCTGTTCTGTTATGCAAGCAATTTTTTCGGTTTTCGTTAACCCTCGGGAGGCTGTGGCTATGACCTTTAATTCTCCAGTCGGTGTCTCTTGGGCTAAAATAGTTCCTAACGCCACCATGGAGGCATCCGTGTATATGAGATAAGGTAAATCTGGATCAGGCCATGTCAATAATACGGATTCACTGAAGAGTTCTTGTAATCTTTTAAAAGCATTTTCTTCTACCATAGTCCATCGCCATTTTCGATTTTTTTCCAGTAGTGCTCGCAACGGTGCGGCTTCCTTTGCATAGTTTATCAGGAACCTTGATTGGTACCCAAGTACACCCAGATAACGTTTTACTTGTTTTGGTGTCTTAGGTCGTGGTATTTTCATAATGGCTTCCACTCTTTCTGGATCAGGAGCTATATTTTCGCCTGTTATGATATATCCTAAATATTTAACTGATTCCTGGAAAAATTTACATTTGGCCCAATTCAGTGTTAATCCAGCATTTGCTAACCTTCCGAGCACTAAATCCAAATAGGTAAGGTGATCTTCCACTGTTCTACTGTATATCAATAAATCATCTACATACTGTGACACATATGTTTCCCTTTGCGTGTTGAGTATTTTCTGCATCGCCCGTAGGAATGCGCTTCCAGAATTAATTAGTCCAAAGCAATTTCTTGTAAACTGGTACTGATATACTCCGTGCAAAAATGAGGTATATTGCCTTAACTCAGGTTTCAACTTAATTTGCAAAAATGAGTTGGTCACATCTAGTGAAGTAAAATACCTTTGTGCCCCAATACCGGCCAAAATTTGCTCTATTGCTGGGGTTCGAAAATTATCCGGAACAATATATTGGTTTATATGACGTCCATCTATCGTCAGTCGTACTGTTCCATTTGCTTTTCTGACTATACATAGGGGACTTATAAATTTTGATGTAGATATCTCCAGAATTCCATCTTCCAACATTTCCTGTATTTTAAGGTTCACTGCCTCCTGTAAATCCAATGGAATAGGTCTGCACTTATATTTGAATGGGGGAACATCATGTATCTCGAATTCATACTCAAAATCACTATAGGTCCCAGTGTGTTCCGAAAATACATTTCTGTGTTTACATAAAATGTTATAAAAAATCTCTTTTTGGTGGTCGTTAAGTAGGTTCGAGTTTGCTACTGTTTCTCTTATTCTATAGGTCATGTTTACATTATTTTCGACTACCTGGAAATCATCTGGTAGGGTAATTATCTCCTGTTCACCTGCTTCTGCCTTCCCAAGTCCGTATGACGTCATCTCTAAAAGCCTTTCTTCTCCAGCTATATACTCATACTTATCATAGTTTCTCATCTCTTCTGCTTCTAATGGATTCATCTTAACTAGCTCCATTCCTCCTATTCGTATAAATTCTACAAAAAATGTTTCTCCATCTATTTCTTTTTCTTCATCTGTCAATCTTATCTCATTTTCTGCTTCCCTTGAGCTAAACGGAACTTTAACTATGACGTCTTTAATTTTGATTTCCAAGGCTTCCATTTGATAATTCAACTTAGCTTGAAGCGCATACAACACGTCATTACCCATAATAATGTCTACAGATAGCCTATTAATAACAAAACATACAAATTCTATTGTATCCTCCCCAATGGTGACTTTCAAAATCATTTGTGTATTAATCTTTTGTTTGGCGCGACCTACCGCCAGAGTACAATATGCACTTTTCACGGGCAATGTTTGCAATTTCATTCCATTGTTTTTTAAGTGATAAAAGAATGCTTGACTTATAGCTGAAACTGAGGATCCTGAATCTATGGTAATGTGCCATTTTTCTTTGTTTATTATTGCAGCAATACGTGGAGCATCTCTCACTTCTTGCAATTCTGTTAAGTGATTGTTTATTTGAGTACCGTTTACTATTTCTGTTTCTGTTTTATTCTGTACCACCCTACTCAGAGCTGTGTCCCTGTTCAAATTAAGAACTAGCGTGCTCATCCGGGTCCGATGCGGGACGTTTTCTATCGCACCCTGGAGTCGTTTCCCGTCTGCTGTGTCGTGTCTGGCCTTTCATCTACCTCGGGCGCCGCGTCCCTCGGTGTGGGTGGAGGAGAACGCACCCATTCTCTTGAGAGAAGTTGATTCCTCTGTCTTACTTCAGGTCTGTCTGTATGGTTCTCTCTACCAGCGTCACGTGATTGATACTGTCTATTAGCTTCTGGTAGTCGGAACGTCGGTCTTGCATTCCCTCTTCGAAGAAATGGGGGGTGACCCCTATTTCCATTCCTAGTTACATGTACATATCTCATAGGGAAATTATATGAATTTGAATTTGGTGGTCCCTGTCTCCCTCTATTGTTGTTAGGGAATTCCCTCGGGACGTGGGCATCGTATCTTTGACGAGTAGCCATATGGTTCGTGTTAAAATTTCGGGGATTGTGTGCCCTTTCCCCGTCATGATTATTATTATTCCACGGTCTGTGTGGATTTCTCACTGGCATTCGATTCTCATGTCTATTTTGTGAATTTTGCGTCCCAACGCTTTGTAAAGCTGTTAATAATGTAATTGCCTCTCTCAATGTCTGAGGTCTTGCTACCACCATGTGATTTCTAATGTTCTCAGGAAGGTGGGGCGTGAGAAGAGAAATCAGTTCGGCTTCCTGTAATGGAGGTTGTAGATATTTACTTATTTGCGAATATCTCAGGAAATAATCAGTAATAGACTCTCCATTATTACCTTGGTATCGGCCATTTGTTATCTGATTCCTTACTTGGTATTGGACATTGGCGTTCCAATACTTTTCTAGGAAAGCTGTTTTGAACAACTCGTAGCTGCATCCTTCTCCCACAGTTACTCGTAGCCAATTAAGTTCGGCAGATTCTAACGCCCTTTGAACTATTATCATCTTATATTGCTCGGGTACACCTCTGATGACAAAATACTTTTCTAAGTCGGCCAAAAATTGTACTGCGTTGTCATTGCGACAATTAAATTTCGGGAGGGGCAATTCGCTTAGAAAATTCATGTGCACTGGTGGATACATATTTACGTTTTGCATATTTACTTCACAATTATTGCTGCTTTGAGGAGAGACAGAAGGGGCGCTAACCTGTTCGTTCTGCCTCTCTCCATTGTGTGTATGTATAGAACAATTGGAACTCTCAGGTACCGGCCCTTGCTGTCCCAGCTGTAAGCCAGTTACAGTATCTCTGATTTGAGATATCTCGCTTACTGTTTCCCTCAACATTTGTGTATTCTCTGATTGAATATTTGTTACACGTGCTACCTTTTCTTTTAACTTCTCCATGTCAGCTGCTATACTATTGTTTACAGTGTCAAACCGGTCATTTATCTCTTGTACAAAAGTTACCTGTGTCGTGGTCAGTTCATCTAATCTTATTCTTTCCTTATTAATTTCCTCCCCTATTCTATTTTCTACTCCTGCAACGAGAGATTTGGTAGCTTCTAGGTCACTTCTTATAGTACCTACTTCTCGCTGCAGGGCCTCTTTTACGGTCTGGATTTCCCCTGTTATTCCTTGAATTTTGACAGTGATTCTAGCTTCTGTTTCTTTCCCTTGGCTTGTAATTTGACTTAATTTTTTGTCCATAGCTTTGCTCTGATCTAGTAATTTAGTCTCTAGTGATTTGTCCAATTTAGCCTCTAGTGATTGGTTCTGTTCTACTAATTTAGCCTCTAGTGATTGGTTCTGTTCTACGAATTTAGTCTCTAGTGATTGATTCTGTTCTACGAATTTAGCCTCTAGTGATTGACTCTGAATAGTCATTTGCGCCATGAGTTTCTGGAACATCTCTTGTAGATTTTCCATAACCCCAGGATTGTCACTTCTCCTATTTACATTTAAGCTACTTACACCATTTACACCCTCATCTACTGATCCTATAACACTGCTTTCCATTATCTCTTCATTAACAACTTCCAACTCTTTCTCTGTCTCCATAATTATTTGTTCCCCAGAATTTTCCATTTTAAATTTATTCTGTACGATCTTCTTATTTCTCAAAAGCATTGAATTTCCCCTTTAAATTTTCTAATTTCCCTTCCAAAATACTTATTACTAAGACATTACATAGATATTGATCTCAATGAATGATATTACATTTACAAGAAATATAAATTGAGTTCTGTTGTACGGCTGTGGTGTTTATGTGATGTCTTTACCAATTTTTGTCGTGCTGCTCGTCGTCTAGTAGGCTCAGTTGATGTCGAAAGAACTTGAACTTCTCTCTTGGTTGGGGGAAAATTCTATGTAGTTGTTTTTGCCGTCTTCTTCGTAGTCTCTGCTGTACTCATCGTAGTTGTCGTCGTCGGTCTTCTCACTTCTCCTCGTAGTCGTCCTTCGTCGTCGTTCTTCTCACTTCTCCTCGTAGTCGTCCTTCGTCGTCGTTCTTCTCACTTCTCCTTGTAGTCGTCCTTCGTCGTTACATTTCACCCATTTCCTACAATTCGAAGCCCCAACGTGTCCGCGCCATTATGCGGCATACCCGCATGTCAGATTTCAATTGGTTGGTGTTTACTTTTGATTTGGGTTCTAATTGGAGCTATGAGATCTCTTATCTTCAGGTGAATGGTTGTAGGAAATGGATTTGTTGTTTGTTGGCTGCTCGGTTGTCTCAATAATACACTGGTTCGTTGCAAAAAATGATTTAATTTAATTCTCACTAAGTTCGTTGATTCAGATTGATTTGTAGCGGTGACCACCTGTTACTAAACTTCCTAACAGAATTCTCTTACTTCTTTATACGGCGAATACTTTGCTATTATAAACTTCTTCTGCTGCTTCTCTCACGCTGGTTGCGTTATTCTTGACTTCCCTACATTTCGGACTTAGAAATCTTTACTACCTCTTCTTCACGCGCACTAACACGTCTTTCCCCTCGTAGTATGACTGTTGAAGTGATGTTTTGTCTACTCTGCGATTCAGTTCGTACTTTATTCTGATCCCTACTCTAACCCTTATCACATGACCAAAATAACTCACCCTTCTTCCTATTTCTCAAATCTTACATTATTATTGGTTTCTCATTTTATTTCGATTTTTCTTTATTGGTTAGCAAAATTCATCGAACTCATTGTCGTTACATCCCACCGTGAGTTGGGTCACGCCTACCCTGGGCTCTTTGTAACGGTATACATCGTTATCGCCTCAGCAAAGTAAATCCTTTTAGGTCTTACGCTTGACCGCATCTAGAAAACCTTATTGTTCCTACACATTTTTGCTTATAGTTCTCAGACATTGAACCTTTCCTTAATCAAAGAGGCTAACGGTCACCTCTTCCTGTCTCCCCGACTTGTGTTCAGATTTTACAGAAATATTTTCTCTCCCTTACATGGATTCTAGCATGTTAGTTGTCTTAAATTATATTCTCCCCATCTTATTCTTAATTAAACCGCTATTTTAATCATTACTCTAATTTCATTCTAATTTCATATTAATAGAACAATATTTTATATTAGTTTAGCAAAGCATTTTCATTAATTTATCTTCTTTTTTAATTCTCGTGATTTCAATTAATTCGCCGCCTCCTAATCGCTGTCTGATACTGCGGTTACATCATCCAACCGATACGGGGAGCAGATGTGGTCAGCATCTCGGCATCGCCCAGCCGGAACGTTGGTTTTCGTGACCAAGGCCGCTTACGTAGCGTAAGCTACTCACTTTCCTCACGATGCTGAGTGGGCACCGGTCCTATACCCGGGACCTAAAATCCCCACCACATGGGTGGGATCGAACCCTGGCCGCTTTCCGTGGCCAGGAACCAAGGCATGCTGCCTTAGCCCGCTACTCATCCTGCACAGTAGTTTATTTATATTTTGAAATTAAGGGTTCTTTTTCAAAGCAATGAGATAATATTTTTATTAAGGAGAATCAATATATTAATAAACTTCTGCACAGTTATACTGTCACTGTATAAGGAAATTGATCACAGTGGATTTTTGCAATTTCTGAAATGGATTACCTGAGAATAATTATAATTTAATTTCTCCTTTTGCTTTATTTTGGCAAGGGCGGCTTTAGGATTGCAGGAAGTCGTTGAAGTTTTTAAGACTAGTGAACAACTTTCTTTTACCTGCTGATAAAACTTTTCATTAATTTATCACCAAAAGTGTAGGAGTTATTGCCAATAATTGACAATTATTGCTCTTTACCACGCATGCTCACCTTTGAAAAATTGAATATGACATACCGAAAATTTATCTCAATCAGTCATGGATTATGAAAGACAATATCAAGCAGGATGAGTCCGCCGTAATGTATCAGGTTTGAATTCGGGAGATCCCAGTTCGACTGCCGTCGACCAATCACTTTTATTTTGGGTCATTATGGCTTTCCTGATCATTTCAATTTCTATAGGCTTTGAAGATAATATTTCTTATAATACACACATGTATATATATTCACATTTTACAAAGAAGGAAATACAGAAATATCCAAGCAGACGGTCTGCTTGAATCCTTCATTCCTCCTGCGAGTAATAAAGAACAAATGCTTCTTTCCGGAAAGCACATTCTGTTATCTTCAATCACTCAGACTATAACATTTAAATGGCCTATATTGTTATACTGACTTTCTATCTAGAAAGTTTCTGTGAAATGGCCACGACAAAAATTGGAAATCAGAAAGTTTTACTGCTTTGTTGTTCCTTTCAGACCTGACGATTTTTGTCTCAGTAATTGTTTTTGGGTATTATTTCCAAATACCTATAACGTCCAGCAGAAAAAGAATATCTGATGCTTCTTGAGCTCGTCGTCTGGTGTCTCGCTGCTTACTGACTGGTTAGCGTTTTAGCCCTTATATGCTACAGTGTGGTGATCTGCGATAGCTATATGTAAATGACTATACATTTTACTGGCCAAAGTGTTTTGGTTTTCACACGCTGCAGCGTGTAATTTCACATTTGAATTATCTGTCCAATTAACGAAAACTTTTGAAATAAATGTACACAAGTCTAGTTTGCAGAATTTCAAAATGCTTTTTATTTCAGTAGAAACACACTTTGGTCAACCATTACAGGCTCTAAAAATGATGTGTCATATATACAGCAGTCTCTGTTTGCCTTACCACACGCAAACAAACGAAAGAATTCACCTGCGGCACAATTCAAATAGCTGCGCGCACACAATTAACAGCTTCACTCGCAACTGCACTACAGTACAAATGTCCACACACCACTGAAACTCCATTCAGTCTGACCCGTAGCTCCGCTCCAACTCTCTCCAACCGAACCATCGTTTCTCGAAAGTTACCAAAACTTCACGGCCTTTCACGAGGGCAGGCGAAGGGGAGGGAACTGTCCAGACATCTCTCTGGCTCTTTCCCTCTCCGCAAGTGTTCAGCACTAGTGCGCGCGCGGGCGTGGTTTGGGTGCAATGTGTCTCTTTCACTCCCCACTTCTCTCTCTCTCTCTCTTGCCAAATAACAAGTGCATCGTGACAGTTGTGACTAATGGCAGCTCAGAGTGCTTAATTATTTTTAAACTCCACTGTATTCTCATGTAGCAATAAGATAATAGAGTACACAGAGTAGAGAAAGAGCAGACGCTCGTATTAAGAGATTAAGCCTTTGATATAAGCAACACATAACGATGCTCAGATATTTGGCTTCCAAATTTGTACGGCTAGTAGAGAAATCAAGTAAACATTTTTGTTAAATAATTTTGAGTCTTATGCAAATTACAGAAGTTAAGGTGCGTTTTGGCCAAACTTGACAATATTAAATTTACCAAGTTCATGACCCGCATTTAATGCAGTTAACCAGGATATAAAATGAATAAAATATTCTCTGAATGCACACTGATGCACTTTAGGTATCTTCTGGTCCAACTTTTAATGATTTTAATTGAATAATTATTGAAGCGCATTTAAAAATAAACTATTTCTACATTTAGCTTAATGTGATTTAGCAGCTACTAGAGGTATTTGGATTTGCAAATACAGCCCCTATAGCGATGTAGCCGTGACCTTGTAAGTCCTCATTGATGTTTTGTCTTCGGTGAGATGAAGACACAGGTGGAAGAGAATCATTCATTTTTCTTCGTAGTTTTCTGGAGATTTTAAATCTTCAAGAATATCAATCGATCCACCAATCGATAGGTTGTAGTCCAATCTGTTATTTGATTTCCAAAAGAAAGAAGCGTGAAACCAGTAGAAAACCACATAGACTGTGCCAGTTCCATAAGGAGGAAGCAATAATTAAATGGGTGATGAAGAAATAGGTCCTGCTGTTTGAAAAACATCATGAGAGTATCCATAATGAACCAAGAAACGGTGTTGTAACCAAAATTTGATCTGTATATCTGACGAAAATTAGTCAAAGCAGACGTTTCATAAATTCATCACTTTTAATTGAACTTCCGCAAGTTTCAAAAACAGTTGTTGGAGGACATTGAGGCACATAACCTGGAATATAGATAAATGTGCTCAATGTGGGTGCCGATGAACCTCACTGTTGAATGCAAGGAAGAAACTTGTGCCAGTTGCTAACTATTTGTCACGATATGTAGAATGTGATGTTTTTGGAGGCATATTGTCGATGTTAACTTATGAAACATGGGTATTCCACATGACTCATGTATCAAAACAGTAATCTGTAGAGTGGAGGCAAACTGGCTAATTAATAGAAAATTTAAGCATGCACTCTTAACCCGCAAAATGATGTGCATCATATCCTCGTATAGGAAGTGAATTTTGCTAATTGAATTCTTACTCAGAGGACAGGCTAATACAAATATGCCAAATTTATGGGACATAAATTCTCCAACATCCTGCAATGCATACTAAAAGAAAAGGACATGCAATGTTTAGTTGAGACATTATATTTTCTTCCAAATATGCTCCCTCGCATTAAGCCCAACAAACTCTAATATTTCTTAAGATCAGTCGGCTAAGATATGAATCTTATGAAACAAAGGTGTTACAATGAATATTTGGGTTATATAGTGTATTTTTTCAGCTGTAGTACACTATGATCCAGATAGATCAGAAGCATATCAAAGGTACATCATATCAAGAAACCCATGTGCAATATAGAGGGAATCATAGGATGGACTTATTTCGCGTATCACATCCTTTGTACTTGAAAAGATTCTTGGGCGTGATGCAGCAAATTATTTGTAATACTCTGCTTCTCCCTTCGCTTGATTTCTTTGATTACTTTTGGCTCTTTTTGGTGTGATTCCTTTTTTTTAAATAATCATAGAAATTGCCTAACTTGGGTCGATCCAGGGATACTGTTTATCGTAGAACAAGGAAACCTAATTCATTCTCCATTTTCCATTGCGGAAGTTCCTGTTGTTTTACTTCCCGTTTTTGCACTCCAAATTCTATTTTCTTCTCCATTTCTCAATTGTGGATTTCACTGTCGTTATTTTATTTCCCCAACTTCTCCATTGTGGAACGTCATGATCATCATTTCGGGTTATAATTCTGACATCATCTCCATTGAGGCATTCAGTCCCGATCTGACATCAATGTAAGAAACCAAATAATCCCATTGCTGAGCAACACACTTTACTTGTTGCTGAGACGCTCAGCGTAGCTCAACTTCTCTCATTGCACTCCACTTTGCAGTTGTCCACTGCACTTAGCTGGCTCTAACTGAACTCATCTGTCTTTTCTCAGTGATGTTTCAGACTAACGAACTGAACTCCCTGTCAACACTTTCTCGACTGCTATAGCTGTCCGTCCGTAGTACTGACAGATTGTACACAGCCCGAAGATTTTTGCTCCATGTGCGTCAAAAATGGGTTTAAGAGTAGAAATATTATTCCAGGATTTTATGGGATGTATTACATATATTTTGTAGAAGGGGGTTTATGAGTACCTATTTCCCTTCTCTAGGAGGTGCTGCTTGTGCTGCTGATGAAAAGATCCGTGGTTATCTCAGATAGCCACATGCAATGCGGGGTACCCGAAAAAGCTGAAATCGAACACCAGTGGAATCATAATATCCAAGAGACTAGGGTGCTTGTATGTTGTGGTATTCTAGCGTAAAAGTTAGTTGCCCGGCGCTTAATTTCATCCTACAAGTATGTAAGAGATTGGGCTTAGTGAAGGAACCTTATGAGGAGGGAGCGATCAACAGAATAGAAGGACCGTAATCCTCTACTCTGAGCACATTGAAGTCATACATTCAGAAAAGAAATCCCCCAGATCTCTCTGGTGTATAGCATAAACGGGGCCACGAGTGCTCGGAAGAGGTGTAGCTTTAAGCGAACAGGCATCGAGGCAGAACTAAGCATTGGATACAGCGAAGCAATAGTTCCCTGAACCCGCTTCGAGGGACCTCTGATGTGCTATCAAAAACTATAGCTGGGCACTGAAAGGTCTCCTTATATTGTCACCGAAACATAGGATAAATGTTTCTGCGGCTCCGAAAGAAATTTCCAGAACTGCAAAGAGTTCACATAGGTGGTCTGCTGCTTGGGTCATTGTTAAGCGGGATATTTAGTTTACGTAAAGGCCTTTATCCTGATGAGCATTTCGTTCTAAACGGCCGGGCACAGGTGCAACGCAACAATTCAGGCATGTATACATGAGCTCGTCGTACACTCGCAACTTGGCGCACGTCACACTTCCAACAATCCAGGCGACTAGGTAAAGCGGCCATCACACTCCCCTCAGGTGTGGCCAGACGGCAACGCGTGAACTTGGTCACAATATGTTTTTCAAAGTATATATATATATATATATATATATATATATATATATATATATATATATATATATCGGGATTTATAATCACTCATTATATATATTCAAACGTAAATATGATAATTATTATTGATATACACTTAAGGAAACACGATGGTGATTAGAGGAGCTTTAGTTAAATTGATGTCAGAATCAACAAAATGAAGCATATGAGTACTGTGTACTATGCATATGTACTATGAAACATAACTTTTGGCAGACTTTTGAGAGACATTCCTTCTATATATTATAGTTTATAAAAATATTTATCTATTAGCTTGAAAAAGCTAATAATAAAATCATTATTACCAGCTCTGTATATAATAAAAACACAGCCCACAACAGTCAGGATAAATGAGCCTGCTTCCGTCTCTATTAACAGTGTTATATTCTTATATGGATGACAATCAATTGAAACATCCCACTACACGAGCACCGTCGTTGCAGAAATCTCTCTGAATAGAAACGTTGAGCATCACAATTGATCTGCTAACTCATGCATCAAAAGAGCAGTTGCCAACTCCGCATTTGAATACTCTTTCATTGTACTGTACCGGAAACCAAGTTAATGATGAATATAACAGGCTGATGCTACATGATTGTTGCTAGTTGAAGTGAGTCGCTTGACCGTATGATGTAAGTTATTGCATCATACCAAAATACATTGTAAACATAGTTCATTTTATAATAGGACTGACGTTGCAACTAGGATGTTTACGGAGTAAAGCGAAACCAGCTCCTGTCACTTGATATATCCACGTGAGGAGGATATTTTGATGACGCTTGTTGGCTAAATACATGAAGATATGTATCTATCCGTACTGGAAGGAAGTGGGGGTATAAACTAATGCTATTCCAGTCAATTAGCGAAAGGTAGGTATATGGCGATTCGGTTTGAATCCCACACTTATATAATCGTAGGAATGTTTTATTAAATGTGCAGCCTTAATCTTGATATCAGCTGCTAAGAAGGAACATGAGCAAAATTAAAAGCCTAATCCACGCAATACACATATTTAATTGAATGTAAAACAAATATATGAGTGTTATGCTCTCAACACAAAGGTAAACATGCAATATCTTTATATTAATTCTTTTTACGGTAAAGGCAGTACACCAATGTCTATGTGCAGAAAGACGTTTTATATAGTTACATGATACAAAGAATCTGAATTATTTGTTTCTCCTTTAAGAACCACAATTTAGCATTTTAGTTTGATACAAATTGTAATTTATGTTTCAACCGTGAAATTACGATAACTGCCAAAACAGGCCTCATATTCCTATAATCATCATACGTCAGCTTTGTTGCAAGAGTTCACGTCATTTATATTCCACTTCATAGATTGCGAAACTAATGCCCGATTTCACCAACAAATGTTACGACTTAACACGAATTTAGCAATAGTTAAAACAAAAATTCCATTTCACCAACAAGTGTTAGCGTAACACTCGTGTTAAATCTCATGTTAAACTAACAAGCCGAACTTCGGATGTTAAGTCCTTAACAAATGTAAATAGTCAAGATGGCGAGCATGAACTCAGCTGTTGATGTCGATTTGCTATATTTAAGACCGTCTATATAGTATTCATAATAGAGTACGGCCTATGAGGAGAAATGATTTTGAGGAACTATCCTAAGAAAATTTGTTTTACGGAGGTATAGACTGTCGAAACATGTTGTTATGAAGGTTACTGCGGAAGTACAAGAGAGGTTAGAACATGCATCGAAAGGAATATGCCGATCTCGCCTTTGCTTCAAGTATCAATAACCTTGCGATTTTATAATTCACTGAATTTATGTGGTTAATACATTGTCCTCCTCCCGTCTTGAAACTTTTAGTCACTTGCACTTCTTCGCTCCTCGTTTTAAATTTACATAATACTGAGTTAAAACATGCATCGCCTTAGCTTCAAGTATTAATAACCTTGCGATTTTATAATTCACTGAATTATGTGGATAATACACTGTCCACCTTCCGTCTTGAATCGTTCAAGTCACTTGTCCTTCTTCGTACCTCGTTTTAAATTTACGAAATAATGAGTTAGAATATACATCGAAAGGAATATGCCTATCTCGCCTTTGCTTAAGTATTAATAACTTTGCGATTTTATAATTCACTGAATTATGTGGATAATACATTGTCCACCTCCCGTCTTGAAACGTTTAAGGCATTTGTCCTTCGCATCTTGTTTTAAATTTACGTAATACTGACAAGTTTTTTGGTGCTTCTAGTAGTGACACATGCATTTGAATTAAATTCGTTTCCAATATTTTCCCCGTGACATCTTTCTCTTTTACATTCACCGCATCCATCCTCTTATTTTCCACGATATCCTTACACTTCGTCACCAATTCAGTTAACAATTCTTCGCCGTCAATGAGAAATGTATCTCACGGCTTTATTTATGATTTTGTTCATCCGCCATTTGTGCAGACGAAAATGAAAACAAAAGCGCATCGTAGAAAGTTCAGAAAATAATATGACTCATCCATAGCCTTCTATAGCTGTGATATTTACAAGTTCCTTGGCGTTAACACAGCTTTGTTAACATATTAAGAAAACAGGTTGGTGAAATGCAAGAAATTTAACATTAGTTTTAGCGCTGTGACAATTGTTACGTTACGTTTGTTAACGTCGATTTTAACATCTGTTGGTTAAATCGGGCATAAAAGTAGCATAGTTGTTATCCTCGTTTGTTAAGTCTTTTAATGAAACCACTTTTTTATTCTTTTAATGCATTTCTTTTCATTTATTGCGTGTCCTTATATCGTTAAATCAAGGTTCCCACCTTATTATATGTATTTATTCTCAAATAAATCATTGATAAGTACCTGAACTTCTTAGATGCGATAATTATATGGTGCGTTCTATATATTTAGTTAATTAAGTGAGCAATGATACTCTTCTGCGATGTTTTCCCGGTTTTTAGGAAAATAGGCCACTGGAAGGGAAGCTAACGCACTGATTTAATTGGTAACATTTTTTACACAACCCGTACCGTTTTTATGAAATTCGACAATTTCATATACTTGACACTACTTATAGTTGCGATTATATATTTTTTCAGAAAAAGATGAATAATAAATATATTACGCATCTTCAGGGAGCATATATACTTAAAAACAACCCCTCTCCCATGTGTGCTTCCCTGTCGCTGTTCCTTATCTTCCTATACAATGAGCTGATGACTACGAAAGATAGCTTCAGTGCCGAGCGGCTGGGGTTTATTTATCAATATTTGACCCTGTGCAGGCAATAAAACTCAACCGTTGCATGATAAAGAGCCTCTGACATCCTTCAGGGCTTTAAATGTCTAAAAATCACAAAACGTTAGTTACTTTCTATAGCTCACGGTAATTGGTACTGTAGTTTTCTGAAAACATTCATCATTGTTATTTTGTATTTTTAATACATGTTATGCAGTGTTACACTGTGCATACACTGCTGAAGATAGGTCACAGAATTATAGTCAAGGAGAATTGAAAGACATAGTAAGAGACTTAGGTTTTAGCAAAGAGAAGTGCAAAGTACCTGAATGAGGGCTCCAGACACCACCTGGGATAGGAATAGATACGAATCCTTTACCAAGATGCAACACCAATTTGTTTTTAATGTAAATTTATATTGAGGAATTAATCCTTAAAGAATTAATCCTTTTAAATACATTACTCCGGTATATGGGTGATTTTTGATTAATTAGAGCCAACTGAAAAATTCAATGCCATGGCCGGGATTTGAACCACGGATCTACTGGTTTCCATCCAGTCGCTCTACCCTTGAGCTACCATGGTCAACGTGCCTTCCTGACATTAAATTCTCCAATTGACTCATTATATTTCCCGGTGGACCACTTAAGGTTCTCATATTTGAGACAACTACATGTGGCGACTTACTATTGTAAGTACTTTAAAAAAAATCTACGATAAAAATCCTGGTAATTAAGTACTTACAATAGTAAGTCGCCACAAGTAGTTGTCTCAAATATGAGAACCTTAAGTGGTCCACCGGGAAATATAATGAGTCAATTGGAGAATTTAATGTCAGGAAGGCACGTTGACCATGGTAGCTCAAGGGTAGAGCGACTGGATGGAAACCAGTAGATCCGTGGTTCAAATCCCGGCCATGGCATTGAATTTTTCAGTTGGCTCTAATTAATCAAAAATCACCCATATACCGGAGTAATGTATTTAAAAGGATTAATTCTTTAAGGATTAATTCCTCAATATAAAAAAAATAATCTACGATAAAAATCCTGGTAATTAAGTACTTACAATAGTAAGTCGCCACAAGTAGTTGTCTCAAATATGAGAACCTTAAGTGGTCCACCGGGAAATATAATGAGTCAATTGGAGAATTTAATGTCAGGAAGGCACGTTGACCATGGTAGCTCAAGGGTAGAGCGACTGGATGGAAACCAGTAGATCCGTGGTTCAAATCCCGGCCATGGCATTGAATTTTTCAGTTGGCTCTAATTAATCACCAATTTGTTTATTATTGTGGAATACCAGGTTTAATTCGACACCTGGGGAGACCAATATATGGCAGTAACTATTGGAAGTGAAGTCTAAAAGCTGCTTAATTGAACAATAGAAGAGATGTTACCTTAGTAGCAGTTGCATATTCTGTGTTCCTAAAAATCATATGAAAATTTTCAAATCATTGTAGAAATAGTTAATTACAAGGAGCATCAATGACTAATGTGCGGAGACTTAAAGCTATCCAGGATCTTACGAGGACAACAAGAAGGATATACCAAATATCCATAGCTTTTATATGACTGGTACAGTAGAATTTGGGTTAAACACTAGACAGTGAGAAAATGTCCTAGGAGAAAATGTTTAACGCCAGGAGAAAAAAAAAAGTCATTTGTGCCAGTCTAGTTGATCCAAAGAAATGTTATTTCCTCCTTTTTATATAAAAGTATTATGAATCAATTCGTGAAAGCACTGGACAAAAACGGCTTCTGTTTCAAATATCTTAGCAGTAAATTTTCTGGGAAGTCCGAAGCTAAGATAAAAGACGGTATATTTGATGAGCGGCAGATAAGACAGCTAACAAAGGACAGTACATTTTTGGGCACCATGAATGATAGAGAACTGTAAGCATAGTGTGCTTTCAAAGAGGTAAGCAGTAAGTTCGTTATCTGCGATACGAAGAAATTGTGAGAAATATGCTACAAAAGCTGCGAGCTCCTGGGTGTAATATGAGTTTAAAGCTTAACTTCTTGAATTCTCATCAAGACTATTTTTGTGATAATTTGGAATCCCTCAGTGATGAACAACATGAAAGGTTTCATCAAGAAATCAAAGTGATGGAGACGATCGGTGGAAATGTTGTGTAGTGTTTAACGCCCGCTTTTACTACATACGGCACCGCAGGCGATGACACTGATGATACATGAAATGAAGATGGAGCACCGGTGGAATGAGATGGCGGGGGAAACCGGAGATCCCGGAGAAAACCCGCTCCAGCGCCATGTTGTCCATCACAAATCTCACTTTGCGGTCGCCTGGGATGGAACCCGGGCCGCCTTGGTGAGAGTCAAGCGGTCTAACCACTGAGCCACTGCGCGGCCAGTCGGTGGAATATTGCGATGTTGGTGCTTGAAAAGGGAAGTCCCTCAACCACGACATAAACGTAAATCAACGTAACCATCCTTCCGGCCAAGGAAAAAGAAACTTCACACAATCTTTTGCAGGTATGTAGGTTTTGTATATATGTATTGCTGAGAAATTCGGTATTCTCTATTTATTTTATAACGCACGCGTGTTTCTTCAGAAACAAATTCAAAATCGTTTTTGTTACTTCTGATAACACCTTACGTGATAGCAAAAATGGAAATAACCATTATATTTATCACATTAAAGTTAGTTAATATCACGTTTCAGATCGTAAATCGATAATATATTTTCCAGGACAGTGATAAGTTGTTTGCATTAAACAAACCTTTCGCTATAACTATACGAAACAGTGGTAATGTTGTTCCGAGAATGCAACAACTTCGCAGCGGCATGAGAGAAACAGCGCACTTTCATTTCTACGTTGGAGCTAATGCCATAAATTGCTCTTTTCAATCAGCTATAGAAAAATAGCGCTATTGCTAAAACTTACAAAGACTTCATTGATAACGCCTTGGAGTAGAAAATAACTGCTAGACTACAGAGAATGTATTTAGAAACAAAAGCCGGTAAGCTGCTGTACTCTGTAGAGAATGCCTCGTAAAAGGACAAAATCTTCTTACCTTTTATTACAAGAAATACACATAGAGGTTAACGATGTAACAGAAAAGTAAGAGTTTGAGAATGGACAATCGATTCAATGTACGAGTGGAATAATATGCTATATTTGACATTTAACAACTGGAAAATGTGTGTGAGAGAGAGAGAGAGAGAGAGTGTGTGTGTGTGTGTGTGTGTGTGTGTGTGTGTGTGTGTGTGTGTGTGTGTGTGTGTGTGTGTGTGTGTGTGTGTGTGTGTGTGTGTGTGTCTAAGAAAACTGTACCAAAGAGTTGACCGCGCGATAACATATGAGGATCATATTTGGGTGGTTCTAGAACCTATTCCAGCCCAACGCCCACTTAGATCCTTGGATTTTTTTGTGTCTGCTTGGTAGACAAATGCTGGATGATCTCTCATCACGTATGATTTCATATCCGTTATTTCGCTTTCTTTCCGTTTTCTTGTCATCTTTTAGGTTTTGTGGCGTATGACAGTGCCTGAGAGATTGCGCTGATGATTGCTTAAAGGAAAGGTTCTCCATGGAAACTACGAGGGCTGTTCAATAAAGAAAGATGACAATTTTTTTTGACAACGTACCTTTACTCATTCTCATAATTTTCATGGCCCTTCTCAAAATAGTCTCCCCTGAATGCGATGCACTTGTCCCATCGCAAACCATTTTTGAGAGATCCTTCAAAATCGCCTCCGCAGCCTTCACCACTGATTTTGATGATGGGTAATGCCTCCCACAAAGGCATTTTTTCAAGTTAGGGTATATAAAAATGTCACATGGGGCTAAATCCGGACTATAGGGAGGGTGAGGAAAGCATTTCTCCTTGATTTTTGCAAGATATTCAGCAACAACATTGGCAATATGCGGCCGCGCATTATCGTGGTGCAGCATCAAGCCTGCCTCACGGAAATGTAGTCTTTTGCGCCTGATATGTACTTGAAATGTTTTAAGGACATTCCTGTAGCATTGTGGAGTTACTGATATGTGTGTAGGTGCAACATGCTGATAAACCATTCCATGCATATCACTTTTGCCTTTTGAGGGGTTTGTCATGAAGGAGATTTCCACACCGAGCTTCGCTGTTTGTTCTCAGGATCAAAATGATGTAGCCAAGTTTCATCAGCAGTGATTACGTTTGAAAGAAACTCCGGATCTTCCTCTAACATCAACTTTAACTGCATGCAGATCTGCATGCGAATGTCCTTTTGTTCGGGAATCAATAGTCTTGTAACCCATCGCGCACAAACATGTCTCATGTGTAATGTTTCTGTCACCTACGTGTGGGTGGCACCTAATGAAATGTTCAGTATTTTAGAAAGTGATCTCTCACAATGGCAGCAGCTGTGTTGATGTTTTCTTCCGTAAGAGCAGTAACTGGAGCACCGGATTCACCTTCCTTTGAAATTGATTGTCTCCCCTCTTTAAACACTTTAAACCACCTTCGAGCTGTGCTATAGGGAAAAACAGACTCTCCACAGGTCTCCTGTAACATTGTATAGGCCTCAACTGAAGATTTGTTGTGACGAAAGCAGAATTTCAAAGCCGCATATTGTTCCTCGCGTGTTACCTCCATCGCAGCGGTAGGCGATAGTGAACATGTCTGAAGTTTCCTGGTTCTCACAGGCGGAAACCAGGAGTACCAACAATGAAACTACTGCGGTGTATTTGTTTCACATTAAACTAACAGAATATAATACGATTGAATTTTAGTGCGAAAAATTATGACCGTAAAAGGTGTTGATCATTTTTTATTCAGCAGCCCTCGTACGTGGCTGCTTGGTTGCTGGATTGTTCATTGCCCTCCAGAGGCAGCACTAGCAGTTGGAGAAATCTGCGCGCCTTTGGCTATTGCCTCCATGCTGCGTGTGGTGGTAATAATGGTGCGATGGAAAAAAAATGAGATTCGCTTAACATAAAATAACCCATACTTTCAAAATTTAGTGATAAAATTTAATGAAATATACCCAGATATATTCCATAGAACATCGGCCACTGTTTTTACCTTGAATGCAATGACACGTGGTGCATGCGTTTCTCCGTAATTCACAGTTGCTATTATGATGTCAAGATAACTGTCTACATGCACACAATAAGTCCCTGGTAACTGTTAGAAGAACTAAGTCGCTTACGATTAAGGCAAATAAATATTTCTTAGGAACTGAGTTCATGGTTATTCTGTTGGTTTATGGGTTACTGTGATTTCATAGACATTTATATAATGCTATTTAATTAGAGATGAATGTTAATCATTTACGTATTCTGCAAAGCATATAATGCTTTTTTATTGGAGAATAGGGCCTTATTATTGAAAAATTATATTAATACGAGACCAAAGAGCAAGTACAAAGGTTTGAAATGTAACTTACTATAATTATCTAAAAATTACTCCACCACTCCGTTCAATTATTGCTCTACAATTAAAGGGTACTTATAATCTGAAGCATCGAGGAAGAACTTTGGAGGGAGATGTTTTGGAAATCGGAGGATTCTTCCATGCCTCCATCCTTTTTTGCGAGTATCAGAGGACTTTTTATCCGTCATTAGGAACAGCCGAAGTCATTCGAGTATAAAAAGCTAATGTTCCAACGCTTGGTAAGGCATCTAGTCTAAGATAAGAGATAAAACTGTGCAGAAGGGAACACATGCCTATATTAACAATTTCATCCTTAATTCCGAGTTCTGCGCTGTTGACGTAGATGTAATAAACTTCAACTATAAAACCCAAACGGGATATTTTATAATTATATACATAATCGTTTCCCCCCAGAATTGTGCGTTATTTGCCCAGTATAAGTGGTACAAACATTACTGGAATTATAGGCACTGGGAAGCACGCCATAAATTTCAGAACTGCATTCTTAATTAACAGAGGAATGAAGAAGATTCAGAGAATACATCAAAAGAAAACATTTTTAGTACTCGCTGTATCGCAGCATTACTTAGTAATTATGGTGTAATAAACTGAACTTAAATATAGTAAATATATACTTTACATTCCAGCAATAAAGCGTGCTGATGAACACTGAACGAGATATAAGTATACATTTACCCTTTTATGACATTGAAATGCCATTTCATTGAACATTTTGAAATAGTTATTAAAGTTACAGATTGCCTGTCACAAAATATTCCAAAACAATGCTGTTTTTATGGAATTCTTCATAAAGAAAGTATAGCTTATACGAGCTTATAAGTTATAGCTTATACTCACCTTGAACTCGTATGTTTTCTCCATCATTTACCAATTTGTTATTCACATGATATATATAGTTTTTTTTAGAACCAACAACACATTCTTGGAAGAAATCCCTTGCCCGCCACTGTAGCGTAGGTGACAGGGTGTCACGTTCAAGTAGTCCCGAGTTCGAAACCCGGTTATGGGGGTTATCTAAATAAGGTTTTCCTTTTCCAGGGTTCTCTCTTGTCCTGTAAGATGAATGTGTAGTATAACTATGCTCTAAGGACTCTGGACTCATTTGAACATCATTTTATCCATTTCATTTTTACTCCAATGTGGCTTAAAGTTAGAGAACGTATTAAAAATATTAATAATAATACCTATGGTTGTACTTGTTTGCGAGCAGCAAAATGAAAGTTGTGTAAGTATTGGGTCTTACAGAGGTATATTACATCTACCATCACCCCCTTGAGGAGGGAAAAAACCAAGGAACCACAGGATGCCAAAGATCGATATCAGACGACACAGAGGCGGTGGTCCCTTAACATTTCCTGGTTCTAAGACACGTCCTACCCACATCCAGGTATAATTTGTTTCAAACGAAAACGATGCTGTTGTAAATGGTTCCGCATATATAATGTGTGTACGAGGGGGGGGGCAAAAGAAACCGGACTCCGAGGGCACTGCCACTCATAGACGTAGTGCAGGGTTCTCACGCTAGATGGTGTTAGTAGAGACCTTCATGAAACAGCTGTGCAGACGGCGTCAGTGTAGAGCTGAACGTGTAAGTGTGGTATTATGTTTCTCTGACTGTTGGCAGGTTACCCTCTGCGAAGTCGTTATGGCAACTTTAAAAGAACAAAGAGTGTGTGTGAAATTTTGTTTCCTGCTTAAAAAAAACTGCTACAGAGACACAACAAATGCTTCAGGAAGCTTTCCAGGAGGACGCTATGAGCCACACACAGGTTTTCGAGAGCTTTGGGCGTTTTAAACGCGGTAAGATGTGTGTTGAAGACCAAGCTCGTTCTGGCCACCCTTCAACATCGCGAAATGAGGAGAACATTGAAAAGGTCCGCCAAACGATCAACGAGGATCGTCGCCAAACAATCGACCAAATTTCAGCAGCGACAGGAATCAGTTGGAGCTCGTGCCGGCGGATTTTGAGAGAGGATTTGCACATGAGACGTATTGCTGCTAAATTTGTTCCGCGCCTTCTCACCCAGGAGCACAAAACCATTAGCATGAATGTGTGTCAGGACTTGAAAACAGAGAGTTCACTTGATCTAAGCTTCTTGAACAAAGTCATTACACGGGATGAGAGTTAGTGTTACGGGTATGACCCAGAAAACAAGCAAGCGTCAAGCCAGTGGAGGACTCCTAACTCTCCCATATCAAAAAAGGTAAGGCAAGCGAGGTCAAGTGTGAAGACGATGATCATTGTCTTTTTTGATGTTCGTGGAATTGTGCATCGGAAATTCGTACCCCCTGGCCAGAATGTTAACCAGTACTTTTACTTCGATATTATAAGGCGTCTGCGAGAGGATGTGAGTAGGAAACGCCCGTACTTTGGCGACCAGGTGACTGGTTTCTAAATCACGACAACGCTCCAGCACACACGGCCTTACCAGTGACCCACTATTTGGCATTTCAGAGGTAGTCTGTCGTTCCCCACGCTCCGTATTCGCCGGACTTAGCACCGTGCGACTTTTTCCTATTTCCACGAATGAAAAAAAAAAAAAAAGAAACGCTAACAGGGAAGCGTTATGGCGATTTGGATACGGTAAAAATAGCTTCGCAAAGGCACTGAACAATATCAAACTTGAAGAGTTCCAAGCATGCTTCCAACAGTGGGAAAGGAGACTTGACAAATGCATCGCATGTCATGGAGAGTATTTTGAAGGCGACTGAAGTAGCTTTGTAAAACGGTTCATCAATAAAACTTTTATGACAACAATCTGGTGTCTTTTGGGTCCCCCCCCGTATGTATGTGTGTATATATACACTGATTACTAAAACTGTTGCTTTATACACTTGCATGACTAATGAAATCCATATCTTAAACTTCATACAATTAACATCTGAATCCCCTTCATTCTCACCAAAATTTATCTAACTGTGAAATCACAGGAAAATAGGCGAAATCATGCCACTAAACATGCAAAGATCACCAACATACAGGTAAATTTCATATAAAATAATATTTTTTAGCATAAACATCTTGGAATATTTGTTGTATTTTTAAATTTTCCCATGTTGTTTACAGTAATACATCAACGATCTGTTGAACTAAAATGCATCGTTATTACCTTGATGTCATGCTCCTCGGGTGCATCATCTTTAGATGCTGTCTCCAATGTCTCTAGGACATCCGGTAATCTACTGTTAGCTGCTCTAGTGGCGAACTACTAGATATTTTTCACAGGATATGCGGGGCTGTATGTGAGAATGAACAATACCAATTAAGTCGACTGATACTATTTATGGGAGCCAGTAACTAAACACTCACATGAATAAGTCTCTATAAGTGACCCCGGAATGAAGGTAAAGCTTTGTCAATCCGGCTTCTGCGGACGTCCCAGCTGTTGAAACTCAGCATGGGAACTTAAGAAAACCTTCATATCTTTTGAATAGTTTCGGGAATCCTAGACAAAAGAAGAAATTGTTGTTAAATTAATGTATGTATGTGTGTGTCACTGCATCCGCAAGGTGCAAGTCGCGTACCCTCCCGACTACCTGACCTTAGCTGCCGCCAATAACCGAACCTCTTAGCAAATTAATAGCCAAGTGTGACGTCTTTCTGTTCTGGAAGGTACTTCTGGCCCGTTTCTAGCACTTGGTTACCCAGAATGGTCCCTTTATGATCAGACTCTAAATGAGCAGCTGGCTAGTACCCGTCGGACAGCTGTATATACCTACTGTCGTGCTTCATACGTTCCGGCACTGATCAAACGGCATCTATTCCAATAACTTTATTCTTTATTTAAGCAAAAACAATCGTACAATTAATCTAGACACAATCTCAAACTTAAACCTATAAACCACAACATAAAATTGAAGCGGAACAAATTCGCAAAAAAAGGCAAAGAAGTTTAAACAAAGGCCTTCCCTCGCCTATATAACGAATTATTAGAGTTAGACGTAAGTGTCTTTTGATTGAACGCAGCTGTGAAGGTAATCGTCTCGGAGGCAGTAAGGGGCCGATTTCTCTTCACAATTCCACACACAAATTATGCCAAACTTAATGACTGTGTAATAAAACTCGAATACTCTCAGTAATTATCTGGTATGTCATATGGAAAGTTGTTTTCCAGCTCCTTTCTCGCGAATGGTTGGGAATAATTGCTCCGTCTCTCACGCGAAAGAGTACCTTATGTTCAACACGTCATCTTCGAATTAGTTTTGGTCGCAGGTTTTTCTTTTGATCAACGATGGTGCTAGGAATAATATTTTCAACTCTACTTTTAGCTTTACCTTTAGAGCTTTTTAGTAGGCACAACGAACTAATATTTGAAATGCTTTCTAAGCCACTACCATAATTGACAGCCTGCACCTACTGCATATAAATATTGCTATTGACTCAATTTATTTCATTTACAATGGTATTTGCAACCTAAAAATATACTTAAGAATTAAAAGGAAAGGAAATACACGTAGCACACACAAAAACAAATTGCCTTCAGTATACTAAGCAACATGTATCTTGGCCGTGCCGTGGCTGAGCAGTTAGAACACTCGAATCTCACTGAAGTGGCCAGGTTCAATCCCAGGCGACCGCATGTGAGATTTGTGCTGGACAAAATGGCGTCGGGGCGAGTTTCCTCCGGGTACTCCGGTTTTCTCCGCCATCTCGTTCCACCGGTGCTCCAGCTTCATTTCATGTATCATCAATGTCACCGCCTCCGGTACTGCATGTAG
>CM060950.1:47837611-47867611 GCA_030765055.1 Mantis religiosa | reverse complement strand
TGTTGTTGTTGTTGTTGTTGTTGCTTTCCCAGTATCACTTCTTTATTGTATAGAAGACCATTTAGTAACAATACCCACAGTACAG
Source organism: Mantis religiosa (assembly GCA_030765055.1). Lineage (NCBI taxonomy): Eukaryota > Metazoa > Arthropoda > Insecta > Mantodea > Mantidae > Mantis > Mantis religiosa. Next base: position 47,867,526 of record CM060950.1, on the reverse strand, counting down.
ACCACCTCTTGCTCTGTTGATTTTCTCCAGTGACTATATAGCAGCTGGATTCTAGATTTTACATGCCTAACAATGGAAGATACATTTTCTCATCACCAATCACTGCACATACTTTAAAATAATAGTATCATCGACTAAAGCTGAATGAAATGGCTCAAGATTGAGGACGTTAACGAATCACGTCGGTAGGCGCATGGGTGTTTTTATATTTTAAAATGAAGTAATTAATATAATATCCAAAATTAATTAATTTTTTAATTACCAGCACAGCTTTATTGATTGGTTCAAGAGCAAATACGCATTTGAACTAAGAATTATGATCCACTTAATAAATATTAACAATGATATTGCAATTTTATAATTTTTCATTAAGGCTACAAGAACATTTGTTACAAGAAGCACAAATTTTAACATTTTAATAGGCACTTTGGGCGCTATTAACAAAACTTGCAAATGAAAACATGAATACAGCATTGTAGTAGTTTAATGACTTCATAATGATTACATTATTAGGGGCTAGACTGTATGCTATAAAAACCTTTAATTTCGTTTGAATTCTCCGGTATATAAAAATGTACTTCTTGCGGCCTCGAAAGTACATGTGGTTCCTACCTCAACAGCAGTAACATGGTGATAAAAGAGTATGATGTTCTGTAACTTCACGGAATTCCATGTGACAAGTGTGCAGTGAAGGTTGCGAAGGAAGTTCCGGGTAGATCAGCGTTGCGCAACCTTGTCTCTTACGAGCCAATGACGTCACCATTTTGCTCTGCTCAGTGTCTCCCATTTTTTCCTTGAAGAATTTCACCTTCATTTACTCAAATAACCAAGCAGTAAGTCCCAAAATTGCATCATAGCTCGGCGAAAAGTAGGTGGAGGTAAATTCGCCCTCCCAATCTTTCACATAAGGTTAGGCATCACTGAGCAAGGTCTACTCAGTGACTACTCCATTCGTCGATGCTATTAAGAGTTTAAGCTAATGCTCCCTAGAAAAACTAAAAATCACCGTTTCCATTTGTACTATCTGAAATCTTTATCGCAATATGAGAATAAATATAATGATCGCATATAAATTTTTAATTTGAAACCTGCATCTTTTTCACAGATATTACTGATTTTATTCTGCAGTTAGTTAATTTAGTTATGTGAATTACAACTGTTACAGGTGTTTGCCACTGTTTACATAATCCTAAGTAAGTATTTAATTTTGTCTATAATAGACCATTATATAGAGCTTTAGTTTTTTTTTTTTTTAAATTTAAATGGACGCTCAAAAAGGTAGATGATATTTCAGCTTTATGAATATCAGGCTATGAAAATATTGAATAAAATGGACTGACCAAAACTTGAGGAATGACTATGTGAGTCTCTTAAGTAATTATTCATTAAGATGGGGGTTCTAGAAAATGTAAGTTGATCGAGCATCTGTTTTTAACGTGAAGCATTTTAGGTAATGAAAAATGGTGTTTTTAGTTTAAGAAAAAATGAGGTTTTAGATTCGAATATGCGTTAATTACATACTATGTTCATGAGTGCTTCAAAGGCCGTACAATGTGACAAATATTGCCAATATGAGAGAGCAAAATGCACTAGATGGAACCATGAAACATTTATACAGTAAAAAGAAGAAAAGTCATGTTTTGCATCCCCCCCTCCAGATTTTCGTCCTGTTTCAAAGCACATTGCCGCACAAGGGAAAGTCAAAGGAATCGGCCAGCCGAATGTTTCCGGAAAGAAGATAAAACACCTATGCCATGGCCGCCACGCTCTTCCAACCTAACGCCCTCATTTTTTTTTTCGTGCGGGCTTTATGAAAGATCACGCTCACCATTACTGAATGGTGTTCCAAACTGCGGGTGTGCATTATCAACGAGTATGGCCAATTTGGCAGAGACATGCTAAGTCGAGAGTGAGACGAACTTGACCATAATTGGTCTCAAATTAGAACGAGCTGGTCCCATAGCTCTGTCGGTAGAGCACCTGCTTGCCGGGTTTGATTCCCGGCTGGGGGTGGGGATTTTTATCCAACCAAGATGACTCTCCATCTTCCCCAGAGTCTGGAAGTATGAATGAGAGTGCGAATGTATCCGTGATCTAATGATTAAAACCAACGTATACCACTTAACGCCTTCGATATGTCTCCAAAGGAGAACGGTCACCGATGTGACCATTGTAGTTAAAGGCTAGTTAACAAAAACTTAATCGATCCTGTTTTAAGTATATGGGAGGCGAGAGGCCTTCTTAGGCTTATGTTGACCAATTTGGTTTCCCTACTCATTTATCACAATGAATACTAACATATTTCTCGACGAAGTTATACGTAATCCAGGGAAATGTCTATTTCACTACATTCAATTCTTGTCAGACACACAAAAAATTAACTAATTTTACATTATATCTTAAGCTTTTAATTATTTAATACAGTATTTTTCATTTGTCTTCTATAGTGTAATCGCTTTCTTAATAACACAACAACAAACATTTATCTTCAATAATATCAGACTCATGCTGTTCATGTTTACTTTACCGTCAAGCATCAATATACTCCTCTTGTCATCAGTTTCCATTTATTATGTAATTCACATTCTAGTTTTCTACTAAGGAATAATTCTAAGGATGAACACCGCAAAGCTTTATTGAACGTTAAGATGAATCAAACTAATGTTTTATAGAGTAAAACACATTTATTAATAGTACCTAAATGTCTATCAAAATATTATTTCTGAAATATAACAAAATATATTAATTGTGAGTATTATCAACATGAATGAAATGTGGGCCTTCAAAAATACCAAGTTCTAGCCTAAAGTGGTTCAAATATATAGTCTATAAGGGTATCCGAAGCAATATACATGGTTAATGTGTAACAGGGAACGAAATAAAATAAAGGAGAAATTAATACATGTAGACGCTTACAGTGGTAAAGTTTAGGAACATTTTGGTTCTATGTTTTAAACATTTGTAAAGAAACCCTTTGAAAATCGAAAACGTTTGGAAATGTGACACCTCATGCTTCCTTTTAGGAAGGCAAGAAAACCATGCTTGAGGGCGAGTTGGATTCTACTGCAGAACAGAATATCTCCAATGCTGCACCGAATCGTTTACTGCATTGCGGGAATAATATTCAAACTTTTATTGTTATTACGTTATTACTGAGGCAGTATTTTGGACCACCAGTGGTCTCCTTTTCTTTCGGCTCTATGACAAACTCAATCCTTAGGCTTTTCATATCCAGACTAGGTAAATTTTGTGCACAATCACAGCGGTTTAATATAGGTTAAATGTTCGACTTCTCTCGATAAAAACACTGTATTCTGTCTCAAACTATAATGATCCTGTTTTGAACATAGGGGAGGGCAAAGAGGAACAGATACACTATAGTGGAACTCTCTTAGGCCGCTGATGGTAAAGGAATATTCATGTCCATTTTCTGTCTTATTTATGGTACAAAAACAACTTCTTCCTCCACCAATAATCGGCGTAAGAGCATTCCGCTATAGTGTCTCAGTCTTTCTCTGTACCCCTCTCATAAGTTGGCAACAACATCGTTCTAGTTTGACCCTAATCTATCAACAAAAATACTGAATTTTGACAAAACGACGAGCCTAAGGGGAAAAGTAAGACGAAACAAGGCTGCCAATTAGTTACTGTTCATCCACATACTTCGAAAAGACCTTAATCTCTCTGAATACGCAATATAATAACATGGAAAACTTGTCTGTTGAAATAAACAATAACAGACTAAAATGGTTTTATAGCCGTGCAATTGCGATTTATGCAGAACGACTTACTAAAAGGACATAATCCATACTAGTTCAACATGGTATTTATTTCTTTGACATTTTATAAACTGCATGTGGTGTGTGTGTTGTTGTTGTTGCGGGATTTTTAATGCTGAAGATGTGGGACGGGATTATCCTCACGTGTACTCGTCCCGCGTTGCGTCTGGGGTTGCTGGTTGAATTCAGCCCTCCGAGAAGAAAATGAGGAAGTCAGGGGTTGCTACATTTTCTCGATCCGAGTCTTCCGCTCAGATCTAGCATTCAGATGTAGCGATGCCTCTGTAGTTCTAGACGATTTCCGGCGCTGCTCCAGTCGGTGCATGAGAACTCCGTTAATTCAGGCGTGGTATTGAGCTAGGGATTTAACTTTTATCTTCTGAAGAAATAATTCTACTTTTTTTTTTAAATTTAGTATAATTTAATTTGGAGTTATAAATTTACATAACACGACGTAACGTAGATATACATACTGTGACTTTGTGGGTTCCTAGAATTAAAAGTTCGAGTTGCAGGTGTTCCAAATGTTCTTTATTTCCGTAAAAATACACTGTTCAATTCTCACGTAATAAGATTACGTCACATACTTACAGTCTACCAAGGTCGATGACAATAACAAACAACGTTCTGATTACATCAGCTCTCGTTACAACAATAATCTACACCTCTTTACTGCTTACGACTGTTCGCGACCTGTTTACCACTACTCTCTTTGCGAGTCGTCGCTCCCTTAGATACCTCATCTGATAATCCCAGACTGTTCCAGAACACTCTAGAAACCGAATAATCTCTATCAATCAAGATGTCACCAGAAATTTCCATTTATCTCAGTTTGTTTGTTTCGGCAGACCTTCATCTGCTTATGCAACCTCTTTATCTCCACACTGTCTGCCTATCAGTTCCTTTGTGTAAACAAGCCGCGCGAACCATTTTATCGCGTACGCCACTAGTCGTAGAAAAAGGGATTTGCGACAGTAAAATAAGTTTGATCAATGTAATTGAATTGTTCACGCTCAAGAGTCGCGAGTTCGAATCTAGATCAAGGTGAGTTATCTGGATAAGGTTTTTTCCGGGATTTTCCCTCTTCCTGAAAGATGAATGTCAGGTACCTCTGAGCTCTGTGGACCCCGGACTCATTGGAGCATCATTTCACTCATTTCATTTATCGTGCGATACGACTTAACGTTGGAGGACGTAAGTTAAAAAAAATTGTATTGTGTTTACGTAGATATTGTAAATAAAGTTTATAATCTCTTTAGATTATAGAATATAATTTACGTCTTTCCTACACGGTGTTCCGACACAATTGTACGTCCGTTCACTTCAGTAATTGCAAATGAGATACACGTCTGTTCACTTCGCGGTCACCATCGAAAGACACTTTCTTTCCTAGATCTTTCTCCAAGATTATTGACTTCTTCTTCACTCGTCATTATCACTACTCAAACTCAATTCTCACTGGTCCACATCACATTACGCAATCTCATTCTTAAAACTACCAATCAAAAAACTTAACATAATTTCATTTACATGTAGCGTCATCTTATGAACGAATGAATTTTAACAATTTCTGTTGCTTATTCTAACATTCCATATTGATTCCTAAACTACACATTTAAACATACGAGGGGGGATTCAAAAGAAACCGGATTGTTGTCATAAAAATTTTATTGATGAACCTGTTAACAAAATTACTTCAGTCATCTTCAAAATACTCTCCATTATATGCGATGCACTTGTCAAGTCTCTTTTTCCACTGTTGGAAGCATGTTTGGAACTCCTCAAGTTTGATATTGTCCAGTGCCCTTTGCGAAGCTGTTTTTACCGCCTCCACATCGTCATAACGCTCCCCTTTTAGCGTTTTTTTCATTCGTGGAAATAGGAGAAAGTTGCTAGGTCCGGCGAATACGAAGCGTGGAGAACGACAGAACACCTCTGAGATGTCAAATAGTGGGTCACTCGTATGGCCGTGTGTGGTGGAGCGTTGTCGTTATGCAGAAACCTGTCACATGATCGCCAAAGTTCCGGGAGTTTCCTCCTCACATCCTCTCGCAGACGCCTTAAAACATCCAAATAAAACTGCTGGTTTACAGTCTGGCCAGGGAATACGAATTCCCGATGCACAATTCAACGAACATCAAAAAACACAATCATCATCGTCTTCACATTTGACCTCATTTGCCTTGCTTCTTTTGGTCTGGGAGAGTTGGGAGTCCTCTAATGGCTTGACGCTTGCTTGGTTTCTGGGTCATACCCCTAATACCAACTCTCATCCCCTGTAATGACTTTTTTTAAGAAGTTTGGATCACGTGCAATCTTTGTTTTCAAGTCCTGACACACATTCATGCGGATGGTTTTGTGGTCCTGTGTGAGAAGGCGCGGAACAAATTTAGCAGTAACACGTCTCATGTGCAAATCCTCCCTCAAAATCCGCTGGCACGAGCTCCAACTGATTCCTGTCGCTGCTAAAATTTGGTCGATCGTTTGGCGACGATCCTCGTTGATATTTTGGTGGAGCCTTTCAATGTACTCTTCATTTCGCGATGTTGAAGGGCGTCCAGAACGAGCTTGGCCTTCAACACACATCTCACCACGATTAAAGCCCCCAAACCACTCGAAAACCTGTGTGCGGCTCATAGCGTCATCCTGGAAAGCTTCCTGAAGCATTTGGTGTGTCTCCGTTGCAGTTCTTTTAAGCAGGAAACAAAATTTCACACACACACTCTTTGCTCTTTTAAAGTTGCCATAACGACTTCGCAGAGGTAACCCGCCAACGGTTAGAGAAACGCAATACCACACTTGCACGTTCAGCTCTACACTGACGCCGTCTGCACAGCTGTTTCATGAAGGTTTGTACTAACACTATCTATTGTGAGAACCCTGCACTACGTCTACGAGTGGCAGCGCCTTCGGATTCCTGTTTCTTTTGGGTTCCCCCTCGTATTTAAATATTTTGCAACTGTCGGGGTCCAAACCAAAACAGCGCTTACAGTGTATGTGTTTGTGTGTGTCTGTGTGTGCGTGTGTGTGTGTGCGTGTGTGTAGTGAGCGTCATATCTATCACCAATACTTCTCAGTAACGTGTATTCTAACGCTATATATGTAATTAAATTCCTGTAAGTTGTACCCGCTTAATAAATTTTATGCAAGTAATTCCCTTTATTTCATATATTGTAACCAAGTCTGTTATTTCTTTCAGAAGTGGTACAAACAAATTATTTGAAAATATTACACCCAAGAACGGCATCTTGTGTCCATTGGCGATGGAGCTACAGAACAGAATAAATAGCACATGCCTCTGCTGCAGATGTGTGTTACGCGTTCCTTAATGCAAAGAGCTTGTAAAAGATAAGAAATGTAGGCAGCACTAACATCCCTAAAACAATGGAGGCCTGTCATCTAAACAGAGGTGAATGCACTGTTCATTGTATCAGGCGTTTATTTAAATTGGAATTAAATACATTTGTAAGCAACGTAACGTAGAAAATCCTTAATTAATGAAGCCATTATCCGCCTCATTTAAATGTAGGGAATGCGTTGAATTAATGGGTACCTCTCCTTCTTAGTCAAAGGTTCGAATTCGGTTTCCTTACTTTAAATTTCGTGGGGCTATTTAAAATTACCTGAGGATCTATCGTTCCTAAATTATCCTTCCAAAATTTTCACCATATTTCGTCTAAACATCCAATAACTGATTAATGGATCCCAACGCGAAGTTTCGAACTAAAAGAAAATCTTATAAATTAAGCGGCAAAAATATATTCACAAAATCATGAGCTAAAACTATTTAAGATTCTGCATGGATCAATACATCACATTCGCCCTACAGTAGAAAACATCGGAACCTCTTACCTATACTGGAGAGTCTTTTAATGATGTTCCGCTTCTGATACGTAACAACAGATATCGCTGTAATCAGTCTTGTGTCAGGGGAGAGTTCATTGTGCTACATTATACCTAGAATTATCCGGATTAAATGAAACTGAACCCGATCCAGATAATTGGATAATTAAAAGACTCATGTATTAAACAATTAATATAAATTTAATCCCTGCAAAGCAATTTCGCTTACATATTGAACAATACTGTGACTTAGTGGGTTCGTAGAATTAAAAAATCCAACTTGCAGAAATTTTAAATGTTCTCTATTTCCGTAGAAATACACTGATCAATTCTAACGTAACAACATTACGTCATATACACACAACAATTTACCAAGGTCGATGACAATAACAACGTTTTGATCAGCTCTCGTTAGAGCACACTCGTTACACACAACTGACTCATCACTAGCCATTTCTTCTTTTTATACGCCCATTCATGAATTCCAGGCTGTTCTGTACAATCATTAGACGTTTCTGGAATAAACGGGGCATTTAATGACGTAATCCGAATATTCTATCACCTTCCAGAAACGTGAAACCCTATCTGGGCCGGCAAGTCTTTCACCTCTGTGATAAACTATCCGTCTCTTGTTTATGGGCGCTATCGTTAATTGTCGGCACTAGCCGCCTATCAGTTCCTTTGTGTACACTAGCCGCGCGATAGTAAATAATGGCTCGCGACAATACTGTGCTTAAACAATGTGTAACTTCATTTTAGAACGATAAGGAAAGACACAGCACTTTACAGCTATGCATTGTAACAACTGTCGGAAACCAACTGGGTCTAATATTAACTTTATTCATACAATATATCTTTCTCTCAATGGCATTCCGATATTTGGTGATCCACAGTGGTGGACTTCAGTAAATTGGATTGCTACTATATTTTCAAGTATTTCATGTTTTAAATATTGTAGCATAGGTTTTCGAATATTCTGCCCGTCAGTAAAACAAAATTAATAACTTTTTGCTGTTATGAATGCCTGTAATCTTCTAAAATTTCGATTTCTTTCTTCGTATTTATGTTTCACCTAGAGGTAAGTTTCGCAATTAAATACGTAATTAATGAATCAACTTCTGCAAGTAAGAGGATTTCACACATCTTATATAATCATACATTTTGGAGCAGTTGAATAGTTTAGCATGTTATTTCTTACATAAAAAGGATAAACTGGCTTTGTGTTTTTATTCCTTAGAATATGAAATGCACGTTAAGGGGCGTTGGGCTATTTATAGCTTATATATGAATGAGCCATGTGTTTTATGAGTTTGTAAGTTTGTAAGTTAGGACAAGATATTAATGCTCGCCTCTGTGATGTGGGGATACAGTGTTTGCCTCACTTTCAAGAGATCCCGAGTTCAAATCTCAGTCAGGGTGAGTTATCTGGATAAGGCTCTTTCTGGGTTTTACCTTGTCCTGAAAGATGAATGTTAGGTAACTCTAAGCTTTATGGTCTCTGGGCGCATTTGAGTATCATTTCACCCATTTCTTTTATCGTTCGATGTGACCTACGTTGGAGGACATTACTTAAAACAGATAGATAAATAAATCATGATGCAACAAAATGGTGGCGCAAAGAGGTTACTCTTAGGGTATGCGTGGATATGTATGAGTAAGGATAGTTCTAATGACACTGGAATGCCCGTTCCAAACTGATTTAATGACTGCTTCTTTTTATCATCACATCAAACTCGATGTTGCCGACCAAGGGTTACCGATATATCAATGTTCAGGGTTACCGTATGTAGACTGCTTATTACTCGATAAAACTTAATTCGTTCTTCACGTACATACGAACCGACAAAAATCTTCTGTCATAGCTTCTGATCTGCATTCGACCAAGACAGAGGCGATGACTTTCGTAATCGGCCCCAAGCCGCGGACTGTCCGTCCTTACTATGCACAGCTGTGTGTGTGTCACTTTCACTTCTGGAAGCCATCTTTCTTCACCCAAAACTCCTTTGTGACTATTTTGTCCATTTTGATTATTAGTCTCGGTCATGCCATTATTAAGGGTCCGAAGAATACCTATTCAAGTGTTATCCCTTTAGAACCTTTTGCTAAGAGAACTGTTTCTTACGTTTCTTTTGTTAAAACAACTATTCAACCCAATGCTATTTAACTCAACTGCACGTGCACGCGTTTCACAACAATGATACATTCCTTTGAAACCCATTACGATTCTTTATGCATTGCATCCTTTAATTTCGGTATCAATTAGTAAGAAAATAAAAATACATCGATTATAAACGAAATATACTGAAGATAATTTACCTTTATACTCGTATGCTGATTATATTATGTTATTGAATAAGACAGGATTCATGCAAAGTTAGGGAAAGGGGAAGTAATTTATGCTCCAAAACAGAGGGAGACAGCTTCGAGAGTTGTGACGTATTTCAGCCAGGAGCGAGGCCTGCAGTTCGTGTGACGTCATGCAAGAGCCGTGTAGTACCAAGTTGCCTATATAAATGGCGCTGTGAGTACAGAATCTGAGGGTTCGGGCAGGTGTAGTGCACTCGATGACAACAATGTAGCTGCCACATACCAAATGGAACCGTTAAATTTACAATGTGACGATTTATTGGAGGACAAATATACACACAAGAAAGACTCGGCTGATTTTTTACAAGAATGTTCCCCAAACCAGGTTTCCGAGGTTGTATTCACTTGCCGCATAGAAATTAAATATATTTGGCGCGACATATGTGTGCGAACAATTTCTTTTTTCGGTTATGAGATTAGCTAAGTTCAAACCCCAAAGTACCTTATCGGATCGCAGTCTAACATGCAGCCTTCGATTAAAAATTTAACAGACATTACGTCCTGACATTGATAAACTAGTTAAAGAAAAACGAAACAGAAAATGTCCACGTAATTTTGTTCTGAGTGGTTCTCCTCTAATTTGCAGGGAAAATTATTTTATGTTTTATTTTATTTACTTTATGACATGCCTGACCTTCAGATAAACTACGAGTTGAAGTGTTATATATTTTCTCATAGCACAGCGTTAAAATGTAATTGCTTATAAACTGTGACCCACTGTGTAATTAAAACAATCAGCATTAGTATTACAACACCCAAGATATAAATTGTACATATTAGTGTACGATACGTTTCCTGTCTTTCCTACGCTGTCGGAAACCCAATAAAACTGTTTCCTTCCTCTTGCGAAGCATAATTCAGCGCGGCGACGTCACACGCTAACCTGCCTTTCGTTAGGGGGCATGTTTGGCGGTTGGAGCTGATGGAGCTGATGTCACACCGCCATTACCTGTCTTCCCCTGCTCCAAAATAACGAAATGTGTTATGCAGCTATTTCTGTAAAAGTTTATCTCGGTTAAAATGAATTAGATGGTGGGGGAAGTTGAAAAATACTTGCACAAAAATAGTTTATTTACTCAGTCACCAGTGGGCGAGGGTAGAGAAAAGCATGTGAATATAACAGATCAAGTTTGTTTTATCTTATACTTCTGAAGTTACAAGTTATTAAATAAATAATTTACTTCTTAGTCCTTTCTCACATCTAAAATTTACCGATTGCTACAACGGATGTGCACTAAATGTTTTGCTAACATTTAATTCTTCGTGAATTCTTTTCGAAAATCCAACTGCTTCTCCTCCAAACAGCTGAAACTTACTTCTAGGGCTTCGTTATCCTAGATTTTAAATACTTCATTTCACTCCTGTATTTCGCGTTGAAAGTGATAACTACCGACATATTTACAGCATTCATGTTTAAAATAGTTATCATAACTTGTCGTAATATGTAAGGTACATAAGTTTGTTGACTGTCTAAAGTCGTACTAGACGTGAAACAAAATGGAGTTAGGAGAGATTATAGATGAACATTACAGGATGGCGTTGTTCACGATCAAACGGTGAGAGTTATGAAGGAGAATTTCAGTGAAAACGAAGAGTGCTCTCTCTCCCTCTCTCTCAATCACTCACACACACACACACACACACACACACACACACACACACACACACACACACACACACACACACACACACACACACACACACACACACACACACATGCACAAAACGGTAGGCATACTATAGTGCGTGTGGTCAAAATCACATTCTGTTTAATTAGTAGGGATTTGCCTCACTAAGAGCAAAACAATTGTGTTAAAAGTAGGGTTTTATTTTGCAAATAAATAGGTCTGCAAATCTACGTCATAGTATCGCACAAGTGTAGCAATCCTATGAGAAAATTAAAATCAGTTTAACCTGTGTTGGCGTATACTATTTTAGACAGCAGTGAATTTTGTAAAATAACAATAAAGTAATTCTACTATATTATCTGGAGGCCTATGTGCAACTAAGAGAAATGGCGTGTAGAGCGACATATGTGCAGTAAAAATTTTATATCACGCAATGAAGCCATTTTATGTCTACCATACGGTTTTATGCATATTTTTGTAGCAATTCTAAGATTGCTATTTATGGTAGTTTAAAGGATTTTGCCCAATTCAGTTTCATTTATATTCGTATCTGAACCATTTTATCGATTATTCAATCATACATATAAAAATAATGATTCAGTAAAAGAAAGGACAAGATTTTCAATACAAACAGCAGGTTAACTAGACAATGGACGGTGATAAATTGAAGTATGCCGATTTGACTAGCTGATACGGTAATGCCACTGATATGAAAAGCTAAACGTTTAAAATAACGTAATGCAATGTAAAAGTTAATCAAATTAAATATATTGAATAGACATGTGTAAGTACAAAACGTAATTGATAGAGCCCGGATTTGTAAACACAATAAAATGGTGAAATAAGCAAACAAATAAGCACGAAAAATGTAGCAAATAAGTACCAAAATAAGCAAATAAAAATATTATTCACAAACGTATTGTTTGCTAGAATTTTTACCGTACTCAAGCTTGTTACAGTACACGAGAGAGATATCTTGAGATTTTCTTTTGGGAAGTTCCTGTGTTTTTTGGTGAAGAATATTTTGTACTCTGAAAAGGATCTCTCAATGTCGCATGACGTTACTGGAACATGCGAAAAGCACAGCCGTTTATTTTGAATGAATTTCTCTTAGATATTTTTCTGTACCAGAAAGTTTCATAGAAATTGTACAGTGTCTCGTAACCAGGATTTTTCATTGATACCTTACTGAGCTTCTCAGAAGCAGTTTTAGCAATACTATGCATCTCTGAGGACAACAAAAATTCATATATTAAAGAAACTGCATGCTACAAGCTATTATTTCGAGTTTCGAACTGTGTTATAATAGCAGTATTTTGGAGAAGTGCTTATGGATGTACTCTATCTTATCTTGAATGCCAATATTAGCTAAACATTCTTGTGCTGTGGCGATGTTACTTGTATCTTCTGCATCTAAAGAGTGTAACACTTATATTTCATTGAAATTTCTGTGTAGAATGGCACAGCCTTTAACCTAGAACTCGATCGAGTTAAAACTGGCTGAGGAGGTAAAGACAAATTTAGGAGTTCATTTTTTAACTCTAATCCTCGAATTTACGAACACTTTCTTTACGCTACATACAAGAAGATCCACGTTTTTAGCGAGACGATGTAAACTAACTGAAGATAAAATGATGGGTAGGAGTGAAATTGTATCTTTAAATTAATATGATTTGGATAAAATGAGCTATTTTAATTAAAAACATAAAATAAGCAATCAACACCATATTTCAACAAAAAAGAATTTATAAGCCCTTATAAGCATTTCGCTTAGAAATCTGGGCTCTAGTAATTGATATACGATTGGAAACCAAAGTTGATCACAGTGGAAGGGATAAAATATTATCCTACTAATACATTAACGGAGAATCTTTAATTCGCATGCTTTGGGTTAAAAGATTTAGTTTTAATTCCAGCTGCTGGTGTGGGAATTTCTCTTGGTATGGCCTTTTGGTGTGGTATGGCAGGATGGTTAAGGATTAAGTGTCGGTGAGCAAGAGTACTCTCTCAAGGTCCAGCAGTTATCACCAGCCAATGAAAAGTACTGCTTCAATGTCCTGTGGATTGTTTATTCCCATAAGTCTCACTTGTCTGTTTGCTCCGCTTTTCTAACTTGCTCTCACTCTCGTTGCGTCACCTTGTCTGTTTGAGAATCTTTAATCCCACCACGTTTGAAATCTAGCTCCAGTATTACCTCGCCATCAGATATTAAACTAACGTGTCTTTTCCCTTTCGTTGTAACCAACCGAGTCATGCTTCTCACCTCACCCTACTGTCCACTTCTTGCTAGATTTATTTGTCTATCTCCACCCTTTTTCTATTTGTTCTCTATTTCACGCCTATCACGTGGTTTACGCTACATTTTATTGGGGGAGTTTATTTCTACGATTTTACCTTATTGGTCATTTCCATTCACCGTCAATTGTGCGGCAGGTACGTGCCCACCCTCTAAATTTGTATGGCCCTTTGGCGTCATAACGGCACAGCATCCTGCCTCTATATATTTTCCTTAAACCTCGATATTGTCTGAGGGTCCGTGGTGGCGCTGGACTTTTGGGCTTCTATTGTCCTATTGTTTTCGTATCCGACCTTGCCTGCCCGTTCTAGCTTAAGGCAACTTTTTCCTTATTTTTATTTTATTTGCACGTTATTCCTATTACAATATTTCTTTTTACCCCTATTTCATATCTAATTTATTCTCAATTGCTTATTAACAATTTATATGGTTTTATCATCCCTGTCTTACATTCTTCTATCGGAAACCTGTGCTTTCCGCTTCACTATCCATCACTAACTTTTGACAATCGTATTTATCACATGCTATAAAAATCGACTGAATAAATAATTATTCAATTGATGGTCAATATGCCCACCATTACACAAATCGGGTGTCTTCTACTTTTAATTTCATTTAACAGAAATTGTACATTGCCATTTTATTTCAGCAGTACAGGACATGTATGAATTAATAATTAAACTATATTACGGCCAAACTTTGCGACTGCCTGGGGATTTTAAAGTAATCGTTTCATTTAAATTGTGTAGCTAATTTGATTTAATAGCCATCAATTTTGCACGTTGAAGCCGGTGATATTTGAGTGTCATATTATAACTAGATATCGGATTTGTACGTTAATGCACATTTAGTTTATTTATATTTGTGATATGCAAAAGTTTTGCAATATGTTCCTTGCTATTCTGTGCCTATGTCTAAATCTTGTAGTATACACATTTGGGCACTTTCGATAACGTAGTATATTCCACTTTTCCATGTTTTGAGCATATAATATGCATAATTTTAAATTTTTAATCTTTTTATCTAAAATTTAATACTGAAACACACAAATGACAAAATAACAAGGCCCTTACTCTGGAGAAAATCTTATGGAAGTTGAGAGTAAACTTGAGTGTGTTCCTTCAAAATGTGCAAGAGAATTAGGCGTTAAACTGAGCAGTGTTTTTAGAGAGAAATCCTAAGCTTCGTTCTGTTGAAAAATATCCGTAGAAAAAGCCGAGGTGATTCCTTAATAAATTATACAGCGTTACAAAGCATTTTTTTTCTTTTATGTAGTCCAATAACATCTGCAGAAGGGAAAGATACTTTTCAGTATACGAACTTTTGTTAACTGAAAAACAGTACAAACTTACACCTTATCATTTTGAGAAAATAATACTGTATGCCGAAAATCAAATTGCAACAACAGTAAATATGCCTAAAGAGGAACGTATATTCATTGTAAGTGCCAAAAAATAAGGTTAATATTATGAACTTTTTAGCAGCAGCTTATTCTAAGACTTATGATCTTGTGCTAGCACACATATAGGCACTTTCAGAAATTCTGGTATGCACTTGTAGAATAGCTGTAGAAGCTTCCCGAACACATTTGATGGAGCTTTATTTGGATGGTTGGATAGACAAATCGCTCTCTACCGTATAAGTTTAGGTAAACTTAACAGAAATAAACAAAAATACAACAGTTAACATACAACAATTAAAGTCTCATGTGATGAAATTCATTCCGTACATTATATCGCATAATGGTTTTGCCAACAAAAAAATACTCATTTTTCGAATGTAGGTACAGAGAGATTTATATTATAGGATTGAAAGTAAAGGTTTGGTTATTTACTGTCCTGGGTTATGTTTAAAACACTACTGAAGCTTTAGTGTGATAAATATTTATAGAATTCTGCAACAATCGGATTTAGTTCTCAATATATATGAAAAAATCTCATATTTTCTTCAAATAAATTCTGGAACATTAATCGCAAATTTGACAAAACTAGATCTGGACCATTTCCAGTCGTTCTTACCATCAGTGTAGTCTGTGAAATTCGCTAATGTTCTCTGAATGGTTCATGGTGTTACTCCAAATTATTCTGTTCATGCTGCTTAAAGTAATGAGGAAATGAACAATAATGAATTAAAACAAGTGTAAATATTGACAACAATAATGGAAGAAACATGTTCATTCAATATCTTGGCAATACAGAACTAGTCACTTGCTGTTCCTTTTAGTGATTGCACATGATGATCGATGCATGCATTGGCATCAATTCTTCAAGCACGAAACCTGACAGTTGAAACACGATAATGGAATAAACCCTTAATATCAGTTGGTTTCAAAGACCGCACATACTAGCTGAGGGGACTGTAACCTTGACCAAGCCCCACCCTCCAGTACTGTACATCCCTCATGAGGCATGTTGTGAGCAGAGGTGGAGAACGCAGCGGCCAGGCAGTAGGCCAGTGCTCAGTAAGAGTTGTTGCACTGTGGGCTTAGTTTATATCATACTAATATATTATGGACAGAATACTGTTTGATACATACAACAATTGGTACATAGTTTGGTTACACCTACTCACTGCCATGAACATCCACTTTTTGAAAGGAATTTGGCACAGTTAGACGAAAATAGACCTCATGGTATGATAGATCATTCTCTGTAAAATCGTTTATAACTCAACTCCACCCACGAGTGATCTTAATAATGTTTGGAATGAACTTCCTCAAATATTAACTTATGTAATTTTACAGTTGGCAGACTTGTTATGATTATTACAGGGTCTCTATTCAGGAACGGATGTTAACCAGAAAAGCCGAAAGAAGCAGTAGAGCACTAACTTTATAAATGTGATATGTAATTTGCAAGTAAATATGAAGTACATATTTATATTCTCGTATAGCTACCTTCCTTTGTTTATGTTTAAAATAAGTATTTACGTTTGCCACGCTTTATTCACATGTTGATTAATGTGGTGATCCTTATGTAAATAGATGTTTCAGTACTCCTACTAAAGCAAAAATAAAGAAAGTTTTTTATGTATTAAATTCTAGAAAAAGGAGTTCGCTATAGCAGTCAACGGTAGTACAATAAAGTGTTCAACTCCATCAATACCGAGATTTCACAAAAAGTTCATATTCTGGGAGTCCCTGAATTGCATATACGGTGCGTTCCCTGAGCGACCGGACCGCTTCGCAGCTATGTTGGGCTGGATGGTGAGTGGCGCGGCTGCCGCCAGAGAATAGCACTCTACTACTGCAGTGTTAGTCGAGTTGGATCTGTGGTAAGGGTAAGAATTCTGTGTGAGTGTTCCCCACACTGCAAAGGTTGGGGTTTGGTGTGTAGTTAATGCTCATGGAAATATCAGTCCCATGTTTTCCGACAACTGTTGATTTACACGTTTATGTAAATCGCATTTTAAATTATTCTTTTCCGCAACTAACAAGAGATGAACGATGGTTTCAGCACGACTCAGCAACAGTGCAGATTGCTGCGAATTCTATGCATAAACTGCGAAGTGTGTATGGTGACAGCATAATTAGTTGAGAATTGTGGCCATCTCATTCCTCTGACCTATCTTCATGTGACTTTTGTTTATGGAGAACGTTAAAGAATAAATTGTACGCAACCAACCCACACACGTTACAAGAATTGAAGAACAACATCACGACAGAAATACAGGCAATCAGGCAAGATGAATTTCTTCTAGTGAACCAGAACTGGTTTTGAAGATTTAGGTGATGTATTCGCATTGAAGGTCATCATTTTCAACATCTATTTGATTTAAAGTAAGCCCAATGTAAGTTAGTACAGTTGTTAGTTCCGTAATCGTTACCTGCCGGTCCTTTAGGCGTAATTCTGGCGAAGAGCACGCTGGCCCACACCCATTACGGTGCCACCGCGGGACGGTCCGGTCGCTCAGGGAACGCACCGTAGTATTTACCTGTAGTAAGTAAAGGAAGCATCCAGCCACAAACTCGATGTCTAGATTTAACCTAAAACACATCTTGAGATCCCTGAAGCAAAAAGCAGTTTTGGAAGAGCGACACACGCCCGGTGTGGGTGTGTGCGCACGTGCGTCTGTTTGTGAGTAACGGTATAATTCAAAAAGGAAATGTCGGTTTAAAATCAAAGATAATATTTCAGATAAGCATCTTCCAGGTCTACAACACAAGAATTTTAAAGAACATCATCCGACTTCAAGCTGTTGGTTACATGAAACTCTTCCGATAGTTCACATTCTATCAGAAATGGCTCAACAATTTTTAATCAAAATACTACAGCTCCAAGATGTTTTGTAAAAATTAAAATGCTTATCTTTTCAAATCTCAATAATACAATTCACATCAAATGTTCTTTGTTGTGGAGTTATTCATTTCAGAAACACTTTTTGCTATTAGTTTGAATTACCAACGCAATTTTCTGAAATGGAGGTCCTTGTGGTCATGCAAAGAGCCATCACAAAGCCATCACAAAACGACGTGGTGTTAAAAATCTGATTTGCTTTACCTATTATATGTAAATGTGAATTAACAGGAAATGGCTAGAATAATAAGCTTTTGTAAGAAAGATTAATAGAAGAGGAAGTGGAAAATAAGGCGAATTTAAAAGATATTTTAAAATGCCATAGCACAAAGGGAGAGAGAGAGAGAGAGAGGCAGAGGGAAAGAGAGAGCAACAATGGCAGAGGTGAAAAGAGTGACAAAAGCCAATAAGTTAGTGAGGTAGAGTGATAGAGCGACCAGGAGAGGCAAGGGAGGAGATAGGCATGGAAAGAGAGTGAGTGAAGCAATTATATCGATGAGAGAACGACGGAAAGAAACCGAGAGGGTGAGGGACAGATGTAGAAAAACCTCGGCAGTTGCCGCAATAACTACATTGGAGTTGAGATGTCTTCAAGGACATCTATACATAAACATTTTAAAATTATAATACTTTTATTACATAACTTAGCAGCGGTTATTTATTGGTAATGTTGCAGCACAAGACACGCAATATCGCTAAACAATGCCATCATGGAAGGTACAAATCCGCTAAATTCGCTAAGTGCACTAAGTGGTTTTTAAAACTTATGTCTCGTTTAGCCCAGCGTGATTTCCAAATTTTAGTAAACTGATGCTGAGGGAATGAGGGTCCTAAGAGGTAAAGCATAGACGAAAGATAATTTTACGAGAGGCGTGAAACAACAGCAAATCGACATGAATGCTACTGTAGGATCTCTGTAGCCCAGCTCCTATGATACATTTGGAAATATGGCCATCATATATCACAAACTGCGGTGTGTGCGATTGAACGCACTTGTGAATTACCAATACTACATACCACTTTTCATCGGATCCTTCTGTTTCCCTTTTACCACAGTTTTTACACAAGTGCTAAAATATTATTTTTTATTCTTTAATTAGTTATATAAAGAAATATATCCATTATCTATAGTCATTTTATAATCAGACTGTTATGCATTGTGACAACGTTTTTTTTTTTTTTTTTTTTTTTTTTTTTTTTGAAATTTACGTCCTCCAACGTTAAGTCATATCGGACGATGAATGGAATGGGTGACATGATGCTCAAATGAGCCCGGGGTCCATGGAGCTTGGAGTTACCCAACATTCGTCTTTCAGGATAAGGGAAAACCCCGGAAAAACCTTATCCAGGTAACCCATTCTGACCGAGATTCGAACTCGGGACCTCTTGAACGTGAGGCAGACATGCTCCCACCACGCTACCAAGACGGGCGCAACGTTCATTCATTGGCTATAGTAGAATTCGTTGCTAAATCGCTTCCATCCGTAGAAATCGATTCATCTCCGACTTTGTCAGTCAGTATATCTTGTCAGTCTAATTATAAAATAAACCGCATATGGCAACTGTAGAATTGGATGAGGTTATTATTTAATGGTTATTTAAGGTTATGTGGTACACTAGTTAGGCAAAGGTTATTTCACTAAGGCATTAAGGTATCCTCATTTATTCGTAACGTATGCAAACATATTCCCAAATATACAAACTAAACCGTGCAAGGTTGTTTGCCTGATGTTACGTGCTTCTGCAGGCTTATGTTGCAGCTATACCCATTGTTCAACATTGTAAATTAGCGGAAAACATTTGTTTATAAACTAGAATATAGATGGAAACCCTTAGGAGCAGTGCTAAGGTTACTTCTTTCAGAAACTGCCCTAGAGACCTTTTGTGAACATTTAAGCAGACATATCGGTAATAATTGACCAAAAATAAAAAATAAAACATATCAACTTATCCAATTATGCCTGAAATCCTGAGGAATATTTCTTGTGTTAGTATTTTATCATCAGAGTGAAAATGAGAGATATGTATGGCGATTTAAATTATCCTGAGTAGAGGGAATCCTGGAACATCTGAAGGTGTGTCTGACATTTCACAAATTGATTTCCAAAATTACTGGAATCTTTTGAAAAATTTTCTGCACATATTTTAATCAGATTATAAATTATGGAATATAAGTAAAAGTATACACTATTTAATAAAAATACATCAGCAGGATTTCAGACCAGGTTTCGTGAGTAAATATTTAGGGGCAATTTTCTGGGATGCATTATTTGAGACATTTTTTAGCATGTAAAATGTCCTCGTACCCGTTGCCATGTAACCTTTAACTTATTAGAATGAAACGCGTGAAATGGTTTCGTTACCCAAAAAATTCAAGCTTTTTTCAAATGCGTCCCGCACTTAAAAAATCTTGTTTATCATCAAATTTATTTTCTAGTTCAACAAGAAGAACAAATCTGAAATGTATTAAAACGTGATGAAAATTATACTGCAGCAATTTTGCAAAAGCTGCTTAAATTTGTGCTTTAAAACTCACAATCCAGGATTAAGCACCAAACTTTGCTACCACACGTGTTTATAGTAAAATAAAATGTGATAAAACATTCAAAACACTCAATAAAGGGCTTAGGATTTTGGAAAATTTACAGATCGTTCCCCTTAAATGACCTTGAAGCAGCAGACGACATTCCGTCACTGCACGCTCCAGTCCGCCTCATTGCAAGCCACACAGACAGGCTTGCAGACTTTGTCCCAAGGCCGTCCTTCCTGTCTGGAGTTGAGTTGCGTCGAGTCTGAGACAGAGAGAGGAGATATACAGAGGGCAATGCACCTACCTACAACACATCAGCTGTTTGCTTGGCAGGCGGGCTGGCGAGCAGAATTGCACATACTGAATGCGAATTAGGGCTCGAACCGTAGCGAAGGAAATTGCTGTTAACCCTCGTCTGGCATACAAGCGTAACGGTACAAGTCCACAGTGAAGGCTTATAACACTTTCCCTGCGATGTATTGTGTCCGCACAATTGTAAACAATAGATTGGCAAACTGCTCTGGAGACTGAGAGGCTTAAAGAATGCTTCACCGTGCCTTACAAGTCAAAGTCAGGAGACGACCTCCTTTCTTTAATATGTAATGCCTACTCTGCTCTATTTCTCCCTTTAATCATAATGTCAAAAGATTCTGTATATAAACTTTCAAGAGTAACATTTCACCTATAGTTGGTTTGCCATAAAAGAAGCTAAATTTGATGCACAGATTTCTCTATAATGTAAAAGGTATTATATATTAAATGGAGAAAACAAGCACAATTGACAATTCAGTGTTCTAGCAGACTTATAAACTGAAATTTAATCTTTGATTTGTCGTATAGGTTGCGTATTTATTCAATACAGGCACATGTATCTTAAATACAGTAATATTCTTTACTCTGACATCTGTAACAGTTTACAGAAAATAAAGAGATTAGAGAGGCTAACTTCCTCCATATGTTATAGAAAGGTTTGCATTGATATTATTACAAAAGTAGTTTTCGAGTGTGCAAGTCATGTTTTTTCCGAGCAAGTTTACCTTGAGGGGTTCTTACTGTGAATTCGATTTTCTTATATAAATCACCCGTTTCCTGAGAAACTATTGAAGATGCCTGAATTAAATTTTAAAGGGATAAAAACCAATAGCTTAATGATTCCCTGATTTAATTTGGCACTAATTATGTGTTTATTAACTGAAAAAAAAACATATTAAAATGTAACCAAAATGTTACTATTAATAAAACATTATCTCCTTCATTAAATTTTTTAAGGTCAACGTGTATGAGGGGACCTACCTGTCATACGTCTAGGTATTATATAATCTCAGTGTGAGTGGTGAATTTCAGTGTGTGACGTAGGATTTTTTACTCCAATTACAATACATTTCTGAGAAATTTTATTACTATTTCTATTTTCCCACATCCAAAATGCGTATTCTTCCATGAGGATATAAATTGAGTACAATGATTATCCACAAAGAACTAGAAAATGTGTAATAAAATGTCCCGTTTTGTTACAAATAAATTTTTAAGCAGCTGTTTTGCTCATCTTTCGGCATGATTTGGAAAAATGCTTTTATACTGGTTTTGAATTTGAATTAAGTGAAGATTAAAAGCCCTAACACGGTACTACTAAATTTGCTAAATTTATGTCCTATTCCCTAGAAGGTCTTTGGAAATCAGAATGAAATGTTTACGGAATAAAAATACAGGCCTTCAAAGTTCATTGATCGACTTTTATCTAATGTTTTTTTTTATGAAAATATGACTATTATCTCAAGTATATCATCCATTGATTAAAGTTTATCAGCAATTAAAGACAACAAACATGTGGCTAATAGCATACCAGATCTACTAAACGGTTATTTTTATCATACTGAAATAAAATTTATCTGTCTTAAATAGTTTCTAAGAAAACAGATAATTTATACTAGAAAATTTAATTCACAGAAAGAACTATCACTAGTTAAAACGGAGAAAGCAAACGCGCACTTATTTGGAAAGAAAAGACTACTTTTTTAACACTCACAGACTGATTGCTTGTCCGGTGTAAGGGTAACGTTTCTGTGTGACATTCAAGAGGTTCCCAGCTCAAATCTCGTTCAGGGTGACTTAACTGGATAAGGCTTCTACCGGTGTTTTGCTTACCCTTGAAAGATGAGAATCGGGTAACTCCAAGCCCTACGGACCCTGGACTCAAATAAACATCATTTTATCCATCGTTCCATATCACTTGTGTTAGAGAACATCATATAGGAAAAAGAATACTCTAAAAGTGGGCTAAAGCTAGTACAGTATGGCAGTTGCAGTAACATTTTAAGATATATTTGAAATATATGCGTCTACAACAAATTAAAGAATATATTACATTTAATAAGACCGCTATTTTTGGCATTTAGGCTTTGTTAAAATAAAATAGACTCAAATCAATATCCCAAAAGCACATTACATAAAAAATACAAACGTTGTAAACTTGCCTCTTTAACTGTTCCTGATATCAGTACAAAAGGTGGCTTAAATATTTTAGAATATTTTATTTTCGCCTCACTGCCTCTCCATCCTTAGACATATTCTGAATTTCTGCAGCGTTCTGGTAACAGTTCAAAAGTTTGTGATATACAAATTTGTCAACATATAAAACAACTCCCATGAGAAAAATTCTGGTACGTAGTTACATTGGTATGATCTTAACATTCGAAAGTAATTATTAACTTTATTTAACAAAAATATTTGCGCTGACGAGTTTTGAATTACGTTTTTATTTAAAGTTTATATTTATTAAATAACCCAAACTTGTGCCATCATGAGACATTTACAATTGTTTTGAAATATACTGGTTGTTTTCGAGACCCTAAAGTGTTCTTTCGTTCTACTTTTTGACTTTTTATCACATTACCAAATCTTGAACAATCACAACACCAAAGCACAAAAAAGCTATGAACTATTTGTTTATTCATCCTTTATAAGTTTGTGTTGAATACCTGTAGAATCGCATCTATAAAAGCATTTTTTCCCACAATAACATATACCTATAACGTTCTATTTTTCAATTTGATGCATCCCGAGAGATCTCACATAAGTTTCTCTATTCTTCTTCAAACTCTTCTTATAAAATGTTATTCTCTTTTATATTTGTATTCACAACCTTTCATTGCCATTAATGTGTTGGTGTAAGAAGAATACAATAGGTAAGTGCCACTATGTGATGGCTTTGAGGTACCAAGTCCTTCAATGACCACGAGAAAAAGTGAATAGCAACTTTACACATTAAACAATTTCTGATGTTAGATTCACATGAATATTTGTATCCATTTACCTTTATTTTTATACGGTTTCTATAAAGTATTCATAGGAGCATTTTTGTTGTTGTTAATTTACGTCCTCCAACGTTAAATCATATCGGACGATGAATGGAATGGGTGAAATGATGCTCAAATGAGCCCAGGGTCCATGGAGCTTAGAATTACACGACATTCGTCTTTTAGGGAAAACCCTGTAAAAAGCCTTATCCAGGTAACTCACCCTGACCGAGACTCGAACTCGGGACCTCTTGAACGTGAGGCAGACATGCTACCATCTACGCTACTGAGGCGGGCTTCTTAGGAGCATTTTATCCTGTTTATGTTAATAGAAATAATCTCAGAAATAGTTTCACCTCTCACTTTAGTGAACATCAAAGGAGAATAGTGTAAACCGAAACGATAGTCAGGTGTTTAAAAATTAGGCACTTTAAGAAAACGCCGACGTTGCTGAAAATTTGAAACTATTAATAAGAATAAATATATCAGAATTTTCTTATGAAAGTTGTGTACTTTTAAGAGGTCTACTACATTGTTCGTATACTATGATCTTGTGCATTTCTTATAGTTTGTCCTTTCAACAAAGCTATACTAAAATTATTTCTTAATCAAAAGGGTTTCTAATATTATTCATAGAAATATGAACTTGTATATTTTTGTTATGTAAATATTTAAATATTTGGAATTTTGGTCAAAACCGCACTAGAAAATTTGGTATTACTTTGGTTTAGATAAATTTCATGACGTGTTTCAAATATGCCGAGAAGTGAGCATCAATAGTTTACGGCATTTTAACTGATTGCATTCCAATTTATGTATTCGGTAAAACCCTGAGTTAATTTATGCTTCTGCCTGGTTTGCTTACTTTAGCACAACTGCATTAAGAGCTTTATTTTAAGGTTAATAGAGTAGTGTACCTGAAGATTAAAAGAACGAAATGAAGAAATAAAGAAATTATACACAATTAATTTTCTATAAATCGCCTTTGAACTATACTCAGTTGGGGGTCTTTAAATTTTTGAGATCATATATATGTAAATGCAGAGGGAATTTGAGGATACAAATGCAAAAATACTGGAGTAGTAAACTTTTTTTTCTCAATCATGTTAATGTAAGATTCAAAAGTAGTATCTACTGTAATATTCGAATTATCTGATGCAATTTCACCCACAAACGTTAATAGTTACAGGAGAGTACTTAACTAGAACAATTTGCACCATCTTAAATACTCTGCGTACCACAAAATTCACTGGTGGTATATTGGTGTAAGAAAATTTAATGTGAATATATATTTGTGAACCCAAGTACTCTAGGTGTATGCAGAAAAATGTAAAACGTTCGTCCTTTGTTATCTGTACTCATTGTTTCAAATACTACATTCTCTTAAGAGTGGATTATCGCTCAGAGGAGAACATTTGATTTCCTTCTGAATTTAATTAACCTACCGTGTGCGTCAGAAATGTCCTCTCAGCAATTCAGCAATTCAGCTTGTGCATAAGTTGTTACAGTAGTACAATCGTCAAATAGCTTACCTTGGTAGTTCTCAGAAAGTCCGAGAGATGGCATTGTAGGTATGTTCAACTTACAGAAAGACACCGATTTTTTTTCCCCCATGAACTAAATTCTGTCACCAAATTCGCCTCTAAGTATTTAGGATTAAATAAAGCAGAAATTTACTAAATTAATTTCATACCATTACATAATGGCTTAATGTCCCACTTTGACAACAAGAGACACTGCAAGTAAGGCAATGTTTACATTTTCCGTGCCTTATTACAAAGACGTTAGTCTGAATTACTATGCCTTTTAATTTCATTGCAAACATTAAAGAAAGCATAAACGTTATTAAGAATTGCATTTAAACCAATTTATTTGGAATTTTGTATGACATATTTGTTCACAATAAGTATACCAGAAGACGAATTTTCTAATCCTGTAATTCTAATTAATTAACGAGGAGAAAATAAAAAATGAAAATCAAGTCGTATGAAAACTTAGAAAAAAGAGAATTTTTAAACGTTTAAATTTTTCATATGATTCCTCTAACACATTCTTTATAATCAACGATGAAACTTTTTGTAAAATAATTTTACTGTAAAAATTCATTCTTAACACGTAAAACATTTGAACGTCTAAATGCCTATAAGGTAATATATTTTTTAATATTTATTTATTAGATCGGTCAGCAGTAATACATGCTTTGCAGATCTGGGGTAATACAATTTTAAAGTTCTAAATACAAAACTATGGTTGATATCACGTATGGTCTCTAAAGTTCTTCATAAACCCATAAATCAGTGAACTGAAACAGTTAATTTAAGGTGAACAAGAATTGTTTAAAATGAGCACTTATAAATAGGAAACATTACAAGAGCAGAAGATTATTAGTAAATTCAAGTTTTAACTTACAATTTGCATCTATTTAAATGTTGCGTTAGGGTATTTAAATGGTCAAATAGTCAACGTCTCTTGATTCTTAATCATTCAACGTTCCTTATTTTTTTTTCATTAACATTTCAAATAAAAAATGTTTCTATTTAGAAATGTATCAAAAACTTGTTATCTACCCTTAACATTTCACTCAGCTCTGTCTGTTATGCTATCCGACCCCTGGTTAATGTGAGTTCTATTGATATACTTAAATTAGCGCATTATGCATACTTATCATGGAATATGCAATATGATTTTGGAAAGTAAAAGATATAAAATAAAAAAATATATTTCTTATGCAAAAGAAGGTTATAAGAATGATTAATAACAATCACAGAAAACGCTCCTGCAAAGATATTTTTAAAATATGGACGATATTAACCCATCGTTGTATGCACCACATATTCTCGACCCTAAAATTCTTTTTAAGCAAACGGGTCTCATTTATAACAAATGTAATTCATGGAATAAACACTAGACGAAATGTGATATCAATTTTCCCAGTGCTTAACTTTCTTGCTTCCAGAAAGTTGTACATTATGAAACCATCAAAATATTTGGTGCTCTTTCTAATGATCTTAAAGGAAAAATTGACAATTTTTGTGCTTTTAAAAATGCTGCAAGAGAGTACCTATGCACAAAATCATTTTAATCTGTACAAGAATATCTGAATGACAATTTATCCTGATAGTACTTATGTAGATCTGTAAGTAGAATCTAACTGTTCCAATGACAAATGGTTGCCAATAAATCTTTGATGACTGTTCAAAGACAATTTTAATGTATGTGTATGCCTGTATATAACGTGTACATTATGTTAAATGTTCAAGCATATATGCTATTACACTGTACACCTCTGCACATGTTCAACGTTCGCAGTCCTTTGTGGCTACAAGAGAATCTACTCAACGCAAATCAAGCTAATCTAATCTAATCTAATCGAATCTAATCAGATGTGAAGTCACTTGTTAGGTTTGGTCCTTTTTGTAGTATAAAAGCATGAATCCTCAAAGCATGCTGCAGCTTAGTGAGTAAATTTGATAACGTACCTATCAATGATAATTTTTGAGCCATTTTCTCTGCTTGTTTCTCTTGCTGCTCGCTCATGCTATCTTGCTTAAGGAAGTGGAAATTTACACGCTGAGCGTTCTGGACTTTTTCGCACATATTAATAAAATATACTGCGGCTCTAGGCAGTCTGCCTACAGGTTCGGCTTGTTGCCACTTAGCTCCTGGGCCTGGGCGCGGATACCCGTGCAAACAACGCCATTGTGTCGTCTCCCAAATATTTTGGGCAGTTACAATAGGTATTCCTTCTATCTGGGCCTAGATGAGCGACTGACGAGCGCCCGGTGGACCGTGTAGGCGAGTAGTGCCGAGCCGAGTCGAAGTTGACGGTGGACAGCTTTTTAGTTGACAGTTGACTTTGAAAGTCAAGTTGAGTATGGTGCAGTAATATTACCGCAGGTGTCCCACAGGGTTCTATCTTGGCCCCGACTCTATTTAATATATACATTTCTGATATTCCTGACTTAGCTCCGACTTCTTCAGCTCTTTACGCTGATGACACAGTACTATATTATTCTCATGTTAATCTCCAGCACGCACAACAAGTAGTACAGCTCTCTTTAGATCCCCTAACTCATTGGTTCAGCACTTGGCGGATCTCATTTAACCCTCAGAAAACCGAAGCTAAAATCTTCACTCTTCGCCGATATACTCCGCTTACTCCGTTGCGTCTCTACAGGAACAATGTCCCTTGGCTCCCCACTACAACTCCCGTTAAATACCTTGGAGTGCTTTTGGACTCTCGACTGACCTGGCGTGCTCATATCGTTCGTCTTATATCACTGGCCTCCGGGCGACTGTCAAAACTCTCACCTCTGTTGCATCGCCGTTCCAGCCTCGGCCTACAGTCTTCATTATTACTCTACAAATCACTCGTTCGTCCGCTCATTACATATGCCTGCCAAGTGTGGGGGGGGGGGCGCACACACGTGTCATCTGCGTCGTCTTCAGGTCATACTGAATCGCTTCATGCGCATCGCTACCAACGCTCCATGGTTCATCCGTAATCAGCAGCTCCATCACGAACTGGGACTGTTACCTCTTCACGACTACATTCGCAGGATCGCTCGCCGTTTCTTTTCCACACTGCAAGAAGTTCCAGGAGCTGTGCATTATAACATCGGCGTCCGCACGCACCAGCCCTCACGCTTGAAGAGGAGACTACCACAGGACCTGCTTCTAAGTGATACCTCTGACTCGAGTGATTCTAGTGTCTTACATCTTCAATATTGACATAATTTCTCAGAAAGAGCTATATGAGTTCTTACTTAATGTAGTTAGGAGGCGGCCTGTTAGCCTACCCCTGAGTGTTATTGTTCTTATTGTACTGTTACCTTCTTTTCACTCTGATCTGTAAAGCATTGTACTGCTGATCGATCAATAAAAAAATTATAAAAAAATATGGTGCAGTTCAGTTGTAAGTTGCGATTAGAACCGGCGTTTAGTTCTGAGTGATGTAAATATGCCTCAAATGTGACATTTGTGCTACACCAAACTCCTAAATGATAAATAAAGTGTGTTTAAGTGCAACATATGTTCTCATTTATTATAATATTGATTTCTGAAGACGTGCCTATCATCATTTTTAATATTTGAATTTATTTGTTAACGTCTGCAATTTTCGTTCATCAGCATTTAAAATTTAATTCATTCTACGCAAGCAGCCATCCCATTTTCATTTGTGAACCGGCTAGGTCTATACTACCATGTGTGACTGATGGAACATTAGTTCGCAGGGAATGGTGCGTTCGACCTGATAAAACGTTTGAAATGCTGACGGCGATTCATTTTATTTTTGCCTAAATATTTCTATTATTCGTTATCATCGAAGAAAAGAAATAAATGCAATACACATATAGAAACCTACAAGCGTTCTTCCTTCTTCCTCGTTGTATAAATATACACTTATCACACTGGTCTCGCATTACACCATTACGCAACTTATGGTTGAAGAGGAAATCTTTTCGTCACGAGAATAAATATTCAGTAGCATACAAAGCGTGTCTAAGAAGTAGTTCTTGTTTATGAAAATGAGTTTGTAAAACCCATACTTCCCACGGTTTAAACTCTTCAGTTATGCTGTGTTTTCGTCATGGCTGTAATACAATTATTATTCATAAGTTTAATGCATCACATCACTTTGAAAGCCGTTAATGACCCTATTGTCTCTGTCAGTCTGAAGCAATATAGTTACGGCCAAGCTTATGGGAAATCTGGAACCGACACACCGGGCAGTTGGAGAGATGAACGGAGATAAAATACGTAGTAGCACTCTCACAAAGCATAAACACCAAGATCACTACTTCACCATGGTCTTCTGGGTTTTCTTTCTTACCACCTCCAGAACATTCTAAAGCAGGCTGTGGAAATGTCTAACTGTTAC
>CM060950.1:47810111-47832611 GCA_030765055.1 Mantis religiosa | reverse complement strand
CAGACATTCCTTGCAGATGAGATATAGGGGTTTTATACTGGGCGAATAAAAGTACCGCCTCGGTAGAGTAGATGGTAGCATGTCTGCCTCACGTTCAAGAGGTCCCGAGTTCGAAACTCGGTCAGGGTGAATTACCTGGATAAGGCTTTTTCCGGGGTTTTCCCTTATCATGAAAGACGAATGTCGGGTAACTCTAAGCTCCATGGACCCTGGACGCATTGAGCATGATTTAACCCATTTCATTCATCACCCGATATGACTAAACGTTGGAGGACGTAAATTACACAGAAAAAGCCTGTAACTCTGCGTTGCAAGTCTATGAAGCGATATTTTTTAGAAGAGCTATAAGATATCAACATGCCCTCACATTATTGTGATGACAAATACTCGTATATGGTGTGAGGTTCTTTTATAATGTCAAAATTTATTTCTATTGCACTCCTCCAGTGCTCAAATCTCAGAACGTACAGATACCCGTTCAAACCGAAATTTAAATGTATTAGGATCTTACTGCATGTTCAGTGAGCAAGGGAAAACGCATCATTATAAGAGGAAGTGATATTTAGCTTTTTGAAATCAAATTTAGCATTTTGATTTTTACATTTAGCATCCTATAGCATTTATACATTTGCAATTTAGTATTTTATAACATTTTGAAAACTAAGTTTAATTTGAGTTAATTTTTTAAAATGATGAGTATTAAAAATATTTATATGAGATTTAAAATACATTTATGGAGGGTTATTAATGACAGTGAGTTAAAAGTGCATTAAGTGTCAATTTATTTCACATTAGATTAAAGCAATACACAGATATACAGAACAAGTTAATACAGACTAAATAATACTGCATAACAAAAAAATATATAAATGTATACTGATGCGAAACTAGCGCAATAAAAAGAAAATGCACAAAATTAGCCTCGCACATCCTGACGCAACCTATGCATAGAATGAATGAAAGTTGCGCGTAAAACCGAACAGAACCATGAAAATCGGAACTTTGGCAACTGAGAACTCCAACTGGAATTAACACTTCCTTAAAATTAGGATTGTTATTGGTTTTCAGAGACCAGGATTGAAATTTTCCGTTAACTGGTCTGTGGAGATAGATTTTTAGAGTCATGACGCGTGGTAAGAGGGGTCTCTTTTCTAAAACAACAGAACTCGCTTCATTATCAAACATACCTCATATGGGCAATGGTGGAACAATAAGCTAATTTAGCGGGAAGGGTTGCTTTCCACATTCCAGAAGAATGGTGACTTACATTATAACTTTCTAAACATGCAAATTTTCTACAGGCTCTTCAGTTAAAGTTTCCAGAAGATAAAGCACTGGGAAAAAATAATTACTTGGGGAAATCTTCGATTTCGCATTTATATTGCATTTTGAGCCAATTTCGCACTTTATCGCACCATATCGCATTTGCGAAAAATCACCACCCCCTAATCATTACTTAATTGATGGCGGATTGATAGGCCCATTTTACAAATGTGAAATGTATTTGCTCCTTCTGCAAAATAAACTAAGTCATGCTTGTGCTACTTTATTCCCTGGAGAAGAAGAGGATTTGGAAATGATATTTTATTCCAGCAAGATGGTGCGTCTGCAAATTATGGAAGGCAGGTAGTGAATTACCTAAATAATGAATTTCTAGAAAGATAGATTGGC
Organism: Mantis religiosa; assembly: GCA_030765055.1. Taxonomy (NCBI): domain Eukaryota; kingdom Metazoa; phylum Arthropoda; class Insecta; order Mantodea; family Mantidae; genus Mantis; species Mantis religiosa. The sequence continues at coordinate 47,830,940 of CM060950.1, read as the reverse complement.
AGAACAGAAAGTATGAATGGCCGTCAAAATCTCCTGACCTGAACCACTTAGACCTTTTCTTGTGGGGATATTTGAAAAGGATGGTCTACAAGGACCGACCAAGAGATCTTGAAGAGCTAATGCGAAGATTTAGGTAAGAAATGCAGATGATCAGGTGTACAGTGTTGCCGAAAACATTAACTAATTTAAAAGACAGGCTTTGGCATTGTTTGGCAGTAAATGGAAGCAATTTTGGGCACCATTTGAAGTGTATTCATTACGTTACAACACAGCACCAGCAATTTTGTTATAAATGTGTTTTCTTGTTTTATATTTCATGTGCTGTAATACGTCCTAATAAATTAAAATCGCAGTTCACTCCGTATAGAAAGGCACACCGGCAAGCGTTACACAGTTGGCGAATATTGTCGCAAATTCACGCACGTTTGAGAGAACGGCTCATTTGAAAGGAGTATTTGGAATGGTAAGAGACCAACTGAGGTGCGATGCATGGATCATGATGAAAATATTCTCCGTGATGTAGATACAAGCCCATCAGACAGCAGAAGACGCATTGCGTTGAGGAAAAATCATAAATCACACGACCATTTGAAGTATCTGAAGAAAACCCTCCATGTTTGTGTCGCCTTCAGCGGTTACAATGATTAAATATGGTGTGCTTTGCGAGATAACTCTCTGCCATCACATATAGAACTTTGGAATGTTGTGCATCTTAAATTTTCATAATACTCATATTCGGGCCTGTAAAAATCTTCATGAAGTACGATAGGATACACATAAGCAGAAGCTCTCATTAAAAGTATGTAGTAGAATCATTCATGTTTGCCTATTTCTTACCTCCTTGTTTGAATGCACATATATCTACAGTTTATCTGTTCCTGGGCGTTATTCAATACACGTAGTTTTCCATAATATTGTGTCAGCTCATTTCATTTGGATAGTACACAGTTTTCTTGAATGACGCATTACTGCATATACATGCTAGGGAGGGTCGAGGTGGGTCACACATGGGCTACTCATTCTCCTGATTTAATTCAATTGATCTCTTCGCCTGGGGCTGTATATAGTCCCTGTTTAATGCGATTCCTGTTACCGATATTGGCACTCTGGGAGCGCATCAATACTACGCATTTAATCCAATCCGAGACACTGCAGAAATTAGCAACAGATTACCCAGGAGCACGGAACGTAATATCAGGACTTACATTCAAGGAGGAGGAAAGCAATCTGAACAATTTAGATAGTGCTCAACTTTGTCTTGTAACCCTCAAATAAGGGCTTTTCAAACCCATGTTTCTATTAACTGCTTTTACACTTTTATATAATTTACTACTTGATGCTTTCTACACGATCCTCAACTGGGCCGCAAAATGAACAATGGCTATCAGAACAGACCCTCCCTTTTGCTTCCACATGTTCATACTTCATTACTTGACCTGCTGATCCACGGCATTAGTCTTTCAGAAAACCTTCGAGTTCATCCTACATTAAAATAAAAAAATGAGTGAATTGGAAGTTGTAGCAGTCCCTCCGGCCCCTTCCGGGGTTCGCTGGGTTGCCTCAAGTATCCGAAAGGACTGGGTATGGGTTTGTGCACGGTACTCTCTTTGTTGGTAAGAAGACCCTTGACCTGGGATGGTTACAAGTACGAAAGAATGGTCAACAATCCTGCTTATTTGAATACATTTATCTTCATTTATTTCTCCGAAGGTTGAAGTTCACAAGTGACACATACGCTGGAGTGGTATTTGGCGATCACAAAATGCTGTCCTGTCTACTCTCGCGACCTATTAGCGATTATTATTACTGCGCTGGCTTCGATACGCAAGTTATCGCGCGCTCTCGCCCGAACTTTATATGTCTGCTCATTTTACTGAATATACCGCGATCGTAAGTCCTTCATTTCTGATGTGCGGATCGACTCCTATATTACTTATGGGAACTACAGCTGATTACGTCGCGAACCCTTTTGTGCATAACTTGCATATCAACGTCACAGCATCTTCTCTTGCCTGCCTTTCGACAGCGATTCCCGTAAGTTGGCCCATTCTGTCGAATTTTTTCGTACCTGAACACAAATATGTTCCAGATTCTGATTGGTTTATAAAAATCAAAAGACCCCCCTTGCAAAAATTTAATATAGGCTGGGGATTTTCCCTACACATTTCGAAAAAAGCTACTGGTGTCACCCTCCCCCTCTCTCTTCACGCTAAATTATGATACCATGTTACAAGAGTTTTACAATAGACTCTACCTGTCCGTGAAAGGTTCAAAACTACATTCTCGTCCTCTATTGCATTTTCGGCACCAAGTCATTCCACTTAGGACAACATTCTAACATAAGCATGTTATACTCTTGTTATTTGGATTGACGTAAGTATATGCCTGATATACTTAAATTACCCTTCTTCTGGTTATATATGAGAATATTATTCTTAGACATATTCTATTTTCCTTATGCCAGTGTGTGTGTGTGTGCGCGTGTGTGTGCGCGCGTGTGTGCGAGTGTGTGTGCGAGTGTGTATGTGCGCGCGCTCGTTGTGCGAGGATTAAACGCTCAATTAGGTCATCTAAACTACCTTTCTGTGTTCATTTTCTACCTTTGTTTGATTTAAATTAACGTCCTCAAACGTAAGTCATATCAGAGGATGAATGGAATTGGTGAAATGATGCTCAAATGAATCCCCAACATAGAGTTACCCGACATCCCTCTTTCAGGTTAAGGAAAAATTCAGGAGAAACCTTGCCCAGATATAGCTGAGTCTGATCGAAATTCAATCTCAGGACCTCCTGATTGTGAGGGAGACAAGCTACTCCCACGCTACAGAGGAGGGCATTCTTTCTCTGTGAAAGTGTAAGTTGTGGATGACACAAAAAATGTATATTTGTCCACGTAAGAACCGTGAGTGTTTCTTTCATTTGTTATTTTATTAGCTTCATAAGACTAACCTGGATATTGGTTATCGTGTGGACTGACCCCTCACAACAACCAGTACCGCGGTCTCCGGGAAAATAAATACGTATAAGGCTTGTGTGTGCCACGCGGACTTAAAAGTCTTAGCCAATCTAAAAGTATTACTCTGAATAACCGAATTGTCTTCTTAGCATTACAATGCCGGGGTGAACAACTCGCTTGAAGCTTTCTGTTCTCTGATAGATACAATAAACAGTTTTGTCCCCTGGATAGGTAGTAGAAACGAAGAACCATACTAATGGAGCGAGCAGGGTGGCTCAGATCGTTTCAGTGTTAATTACTTGGATAACAAATGTGAGTTTTGAGCTAAAATGTGTGCGACTTGATTTTGGGGATCCTGAGTTCGAAAAAACCAATCTGTCCAAAGTTGTTGTTGTTTTTTCGCGGTTTTCCTTGGTAACTTGGTGATTGCTGGGTTAGTTAATTTCCTTTCTTGGACTTCCCGTCCCTTCATTTCATTTCCGTTTCAATCCGGTTTTCTCCGGGTAGAAAGCTTTGGCGGTGACTATACTCTATAGTGGGCTAATTCGATTACTCGGAATTAGTTCTAAAATGTACTTTAGATCGACTTAGAGAATAGTGTATACGGCATCTTGATTACATTCCTGAAAAATAAAGGGATGAAAGCTTGGTGCCAATTAAAACAAATTTTATTACCTAGGAAGTTATTTCCATATTACTACATAAATACTGTATATACCACACAATATTCTAATAAATATCGTTGCTTAAACAATATATTACCGGAACGTCAATAATGTGAGTAGTTTAAGAAGCTATATCAATTACTGTTATACAGTCATGTAATCACAGACTTCTCAGCTAACATATCACTCCAGTCTATACCCTACCGTATGTTTAGGTAATCTTCCTGGGGACATTGTACCCACATGCTGGTTCCAATGCCATCTGTAACACTACCAGTTAAGATGCATATATTTAAGTAATTTCTTACATACACATTCATATTATTATTATTATTATTATTATTATTATTATTATTATTATTATTATTATTATTATTATTATTATTATTATTATTATTATTATTATTATTATTATTATTATTATTATTATTATTATTATTATTATTATTATTATTATTATTATTATTATTATTATTATTATTATTATTATTATTATTATTATTATTATTATTATTATTATTATTATTATTATTATTATTATTATTATTATTATTATTATTAGTAGTAGTAGTAGTAGTAGTAGTAGTAGTAGTAGTAGTAGTAGTAGTAGTAGTAGTAGTAGTAGTATTGTTGTTGTTCTGAGAAGAATGTTATATGTGTGGAATATTTATGTAGAGTAATCTCCAAAAGCTTTCGATTGACTTTGATAATTATTTCACCATTGGGAAACGTAATTATTTCTGACAGACGTGATCCATAAACATTCTTTCACTTTGTTTATACATGACTAAACTAGCAAAAGGATTTACTAAGCCCTTGTACTTGAATACGTACACGTTGGACTAAAGACGATAATTGCAAAAAGAAAGTCTTTGATTTCTCATTGAGAATGCCATGGAGTAGAAAATACTGTTTACTCCACAGAAAATGCACATACAGTAAGACAGATACCGCAGATATTTCTTCCAGTAATAATTGTAATCTATATAAAGTCACAATTTAGAAACTAAGACAGGGTAAAACGAAATAGAATCGAGTTTGTCAATGCCAACATCTCTTATAATTCTCATGTATGAAAATTTTCCTTCAATTCCTTTTTATGTTATAACCATAATTGTTAGCAGATTATGTTAAATAATGGCATAAATAAGGGAAATTGTGACCAGCCAATATTATAATTCCGTATATATTAGAAATTTTACGAGGGCTATGCCGAAAGCTTTTAGCAGCGCTAAGACGGAAAATCTGACAACTATGACATTATTGTAGTTTGAAAGAGCATTTTTTTTAACCTTGAAGCATGTATGTGGCGATCCCCCTACTGCAGGGCCATGCGTGGATAGCGAGTGACGATGCAGTTAGGGGTGTGTCAGACACAGTGTAAGATGGATCTGTCGCGCCGTGGTTTCCGACCAATAATTTATTATGACTACAAAAAGAAGTTAAATGCAGAAGAATGCCACTCTTCACTAGTACATGTTTTTGGTGAGTGTGCCCCATTTAGGGCCACTGTTGGAAATTGGTTCCGTGAATTTTCAAGAGGCAGGGAATCTCTTGAAGATGAACCTCGTCCTGGTCGCCCCGCAATACCAGTGACCCAAGAAAATGCTGATGCTGTGAGGAAAATGATCCAAGAAGTTCCTCATCACAGAATTTGCGAAATTGAAGGGACACTAAATATCGAGTCGACTGCAGCACAGACCATTGTCCATGATTATTTAGGCCTAACCAAGAGATGTGCGCGTTGGGTGCCACATACCCTGACAGAAGGCCAAAAGAACGCAAGAATGGATTGGTGTAAATTTATGCTTGAAAAATTTGACCAAGGATGGTCCAAAGACACTTACAATATCGTCACAGGTAATGAAACATGGCTGTACCATTATGACCACGAAACCAAGAGCCAGTCATCAGCATGGTGCTTTCCAGGTCAGGAAACACCCACAAAATCTCGGAGAACTAGGAGCTCTGGAAAGAAGATGGTGGCCACTTTCTTCACCAATATGGGTCATCTAACCTCTGTAACCCTGGACACACGCCGTACAGTCACCGCAGAGTGGTATGTGACTGAATGTCTGCCGAAAGTCTTTGTAACATGGAGGTCAAAGCATCCCAACATGAAGAGTGGGCATCTTCTTCTGCATGACGACAATCCTTCAGCACACACGGCTGCCAGAGCCATGGACTTGCTGGAGAAGGAGAAAGTGCGAGTCTTAACTCACCCACCTTATTCACCAGACCTGGCCCCATGTGACTTTTTCCTGTTCCCAAAGACAAAGGAAGAACTACGTGGGCAGATTTTTTATCCAATAAAAATGCTATTGCAGCGTACAACAGTGCTCTAAGTGACATCTCTAAAGAAGCTTGGACTGAGACATTTTCTAAGGGGGTTCAAAGGATGGAAAGGTGTACCAGTTCTCGTGGAGAGTATTTTAAAAAGTTATTATAGTTTGTGAATAAAGTTAGTTGTGAATATAGTGAATATATTAGTTTCTGAATCTCTGCTAAAAAGTTTCGGCATGACCTTCGTAAATCCGTTGTTAAAAATAGCCGGAACTATCAAGAGGTAAAGATGAGATCTTATATAGTTTTACAACAATTTCATAAACAACTACGGAGGGTGCCATTCGAGTATAAAAATGTAGCTCTAAAACATCGGGCTGTCAGCTAGTCTTTTATAACCCACAATTTCTCAAGAAGGGCACTTCTACTAACTGTATGCTCAATTGTTTTCAGTTCTAGTAACTGAAGTGCTACCCGTTCGTTTACCAGAACTGTTTATTGTGGTTAACTTTTGAAGCTCTTTTAATCTTTCAAATCTGATTTATGATTCATTCTTCTATTCATCTGCCATATATCTGCTTAACTTAGGTCCTAAATAATTTTTCTCCGTGTAATACGATATTCCAAATTAAAATGTGATAAATGATTTATAATGTCTACCTATACTATCTGGTATTTTAAACATCGCATCAACATCCTTTATATATATATAAAAGTTATAGAGTTTATTTTATTTAACCATACAAGTAATTTTGCATATTATCCTTAAGTAACAATACTCTAATCATCAGAAAAATCTGTATTATCGATATTGCTGGATCAGAATTCTGTATTCCTCTTCCTGGTTTTTATAATTTTGGGTCCGCATGAACTTAGGGCTGTGTGAAAGGTTTGAAATCCATGGAGTTAGAAGTCGACTATTTCAAAATGCTATATTAGGCTCCTTTTCTCACTGAGGAATTCATAAGAACTTTATACTGCATTAATAATTCTCGACGGTTCATTTGACTAAATTTAAATACATGAAACTGATTGACTTCTCTGCGTTGAGTGAATTTACATCAATAAAAGGGTCAATATTCTGACAGAGATATACTCTTGTGCTTTATATATGCTGATATGGCAACTTAAGTATTGGCAAACAGCCAAACGGAAGATGAGCAGGGACCTCTGCGATAACCCGTCCTGGAAATTCGAAGCTCCCAAAACTGTATTAAACCTACATCTATTTGAAATCAAATATCCTGCAAACGTTTACATGATATTATTTCCAGAAAATAAGCAACAGCTTTCTTAACCAACAGTTTCTTTACACCAACGGATCATGTTACTGGATACACTAGTTTCTGATTTTACAGCATATGCTAACCAAATAGTATTCCAATTTTAGTTTTGAATTACATATCATTGCATAGATTTGACACCACCAATTGCTATGTAATATGTACTGGTTCGCTAAGCACCTTATACAGACTCAACATAGCATTATAATTACTCTGTTTTATAATTCTGTACAGGACCTGCAGAAACTAAACAGTAACTCATGTTTCTCTGGTAAAATTATAGTATTCGTTACACTCCTCCTATCAAGGAATAAAGGTAAAATGAAACAACGGTTGAGGCTACCAAGGGAACTACACTCTCATCTCAACAAACGGGCACTGGAACCCCAAACTCTGACGTCGTAAATATCTCTCCAATATAATGATAGAAAAACCTAGAGTGAAGTCGAGAACCATCAGGGATATTGCACCATGTACAAATATGATGCACCGCTTCTCAATCCACTAAGTCACTCACTGGAACAGAAAAAGCCGTTTTCTCCAGATTGCGTACTAGTCACTCCGGACATACTCATTCTTGTCTTAACGTATACTTTAAGCAGGCAGCAACATTCTTGCCTTTAAGTTATTTACACTCAAATCCATGCACTGCAAACATTGCAAAATGAGAGAGGGGTCAAAATAAGTGAAATGTAAGGGGGGGGGGGGACCGGCCCGAATGCTGCTTGCAAGCAACAAAGACTGCACGGGAAATGCTGGATGTGGTTGGTTATCTACGATGTCCTTGCCTATGGTCCAGTGACAGATTTAGGGCTACGTCTGGACGTTAGTGCTTACAAATGTCTATACTTGATTATAAGATAGGTTAAAATTAGCTATAAGTCAAACAATGTCAACATTATTCTCTCTAGGATTAGGATTTACTAAGGAGGGGATTCGGTACGTACGCCACCATTTTGAGCCCATTGTGCCTATTGGGGCACCCCGGGACGGAGGGATGAGGCGAAAGGAGACAGGCCCGCCGTCCCAAGGAGCCACGACAGTGCAGAGGGGAGGGTCCATACAGGTCGCCCGACAGGTCAGGTAAACGGACATGCTCTATTACTGTGGGATGGCAACGAGCCCAGCAGGCGAGCCCCTAAGGTCCCAGGCAGGCGGTCCGAGCCCCAAAGTTCCCCTGTCTGGCGGTCCCGAAATGGTTCCAGTAGAGGCGCGGAGACAGGCAACCGACCTAAGGGAGGAGGAAGTAGTTTTCCTCAGAGCATATCATCCTGCCATGCAACGCCGAGACACCCGTTGATTCTTCTACCCTGAAAGAGACCACCAGAAGAGAGTTGATATGAAATGATAATGGAGATGAAATGGAGGGACAGGAAATTCGGGGGATGTAATTAACCTACCCAGCATTCGTCTAGCCACCCGGGAAAACCCCCGTAAAAACCCATGGGTCAGGTAGTTTGGCCACGGGAGTCGACTCTCTACGCTGAATAGCATATAACTATCCTTAGCACGTAGCTGTTCGGTTATGGTTTTAAAATGACAGTAAATGCATTTGAAATTCATTCTGGATTTCTATTTCCATGATGAGGAAACGCGTTACCAAGGCTTCTTTAGGCTTTTATAAACAAATAATATAACTTTCTAATTCTAACTAATATAACATATATTTACAATAATTCACTTCGTTGAAGAGTTTATTTTCTCACAATTACTGTGAGAAAAATGCCAAAATGATATGAAAACACAGATATTTACCTGATTTAGATGAATATACATTTTAAAAATTATGATCATAATCATTATAGTTGCTGATTTAAGACTAAAGCATTTCACGGCACACGTTAGTAATTATGGCTTCTCAGGTAATCTATATCATATTTATAAAAGTCTAGCTTTTGACTGCTTGACACTCCATGACCTTAAGTCATACCTTAATTTTAGGTTTATAGCTTCGAAATACTTTGTTCTATTTATCTTAGGAGTGTATACTGTGTTTAACTCAGATGTGGGAAACAGTACTCCCAAGGTGTCAAGACATTCCTTATTTCCCTGTTTAAAGAGAAACCTGTTCCACTTAGTGCCTGTCTGTTTACGTAGGCTAGTAGCTTCTTCAGTTTGAGAGGAGAAGGACTGTTCTGTTCACATCTTTAGAGTATTCTTCCCAGCTCTGGTTTAACTAAACCTTTGATGCAGTAATTTTTACTTTTCCTTCTTTCTGTAATACAAATCACTCCGGAACACATTAGAAAAAATAATTATGGAATATAACCGAGTAAAAATATTCATATTTCCGATTTTTTTTTTATTTTCATTGTATTATTGTAATTGTTTACGAATATGAGTGAGAAGTTTACAAAAATAATAGTGAAGTAAATAGAAATACCACTAAAGAAAAATGTTTAAAGGTTCAGTCGTGCGTCATCAGGTGCTGTAGCTTATAACAAAATGTAGATGAACAAAATACATTACAAAATCCTATCTAACAATAGATAGCTTCCTATAGTGCAGATTCATTCTGTTTTTAAGGTATTCATGGATCTGCTCTTTACCAAGGTATTATTGAATTAACCAATAAAGAGCAAAAGAAATTTTGCGAGGGGTTTGATTTACCTGAAGAAAAACTAATTCTAGTGGGATTTAATTGAATGTATCACGATTAATGGGAAGTATACAGGGTGTTTCAAAACGACACCGAACGAACATATCGAAGTAGCTGTTCAGCTTCTATATGACACATATAGATAGTTTCTACTGCCAACAGAGCCGCATAAAAATGCTCCAGAATGAGTGTGGATTAGGCAGTGACACGCTGTTGGAGTTTGCAGGTCACACACCGTACCGCGTGCTGTAGCTGTTTGTAATTATATTGGCATACTCCCCAGTATATTGCTACTATTAATAATTTCTTTGGCTTATGAAACAGCAATAAAGAAGCTATTGCTTAAAGCTACATCAAAGGATTGTAGATAAATTAACCAAAACTAAATGACTTATACAGTGACACTAGTATTTTATTTCACGTGTTTGATTATACTAAATAAAGCATTTATAATTGAAAAGGAAGCTATTGATATTTACAGCAAGTAGTTGAAAGTATTGTACAATTAAGATCATAACAAAATGCTCTGAACTTAAACAAATAAATATTATCATTGATGTAACTATTTTCACAATTCATATTTTTAATGAAACTAAATTAACCGTGCGTTCGTTGAGCTCCCTTCAGCTCTTCCATCCATCAAATCCATATCCGTTATTTCGGCGTTCGTATAGTGCTACATATTGCTTGTATTTGCTATCTAAGAACGCACAAAATCCTCTCTCTTAGGATTGAATGTGTAGCTTTACACTGAAGAGCAACCTTGTAACTTTCAGAGTTACTGGTCGACTTTTACACAAATAACTGCCCTTTGTCCCTTTACCTGAAAGGTAGGCTAGGGTCACTGATAAAGAACAAGGAGTAATGTTTTTGTTTTCGTGGCCGGTGCATCCCAATAACAACTCTTGAGGTTCGCACACCAGTGGCTCCTGCACTGCCTAAAGTTAAGTTATAAACTAGGCAACGGTTATAGTCGTTCGGTGTCATTTTGAAACAACTTGTATATAGATCACTAGAAGTAAGTACGATAACAATTTAATAAACTTTCTGAATTAAATTGCTTCCACATTCTGCTACTGCTTCTGTCTTGTTGCCTAATGTGCTCTTGTGGTGCAACTCAGCTTGAGTATCTATGCGGAAAACAAATGGCAATCGCAAACAAATTAACAGATGTTAGGAGGCGATAAAAGCCAACAAGTGCTACAGAGGTGATAAAAGAAAACAGATGCTAGGGATGTGATGAACACGTGGATTAAGCAGCCATGACTGGCTGAAACACGTTGCTTCGTAGCGTTAGTCAAATGTAGTAAAAGTAGCAAGAGTGTAATAGTCTACATAAATAAAGAATTGAAGTGAACGTGTCTATTCGCCACATATTTATTTCTTGGTGAAATGCACATAATTCTTGCTCTCTTTTATTCACTGTTACCTAATGTAACAATAACCGTCTAAAATATTTTAAAACTCACCTTTTAGTCGACCAGAGTCTGATATCTGTAAACAGATGGAAATGTATTAGATAACAGGTAATTAGAAGCATGAATAAAGGTACGCAGCACTTAATATAATGCTTAAATTAATCTCAGCAGAAGTAAGTAGTTAATGAGAGACAGTTAAACCTATACCTAACATCCTAACGTTGTCTACTATAATAATAGTGCAATAGTCTTAAGCCTCTTGCTGCCAACGTCGATTAGATGGAAAGTGCCCGTTCGGCGTTTAAATGGCAAGCTCAAATATGTTGAAAGCGGTGAAAAGTACCAGCCTGTTACGTAGGATAATGCTAGCTTTTTAGAAAAAATTGATAACAAATGTAATTTTAAAGAAAAATTAAAACTGTAGAAAGTGAATTTTGTCAATTCATTTCTGTTGAATACTCTATTAACTAACAGAATCACCACATAGCAAATAAATATCCAGTTTAATCATAACTAGGTAGCGGATTTATAGGCACTAAAAATGGAAAAAATAGGCACTTAAATAGGCACCAAAAATTTGCTAACTAAACGCTTAGAAATGCACAATTTTAGTAAAATGGTTGTTAAAATATACTATAAATGCACTATAACAAAATGACAATCATGGTACATATGCTGCAACAAATTAGCTAAAGACACGCTACTTTTGCGGTTCCCTAGATGAAATTGTTCTACATTTATTCCAAATTTCATAAATGACTCCACAGAAAGTTAAAATAACAGATATTGTATAATTAAAATACGTATAAGTCCACTTCACTGATTAAGAACCATAATGTGTAGAAAGGTGTGAAATAATTAACTGTATCAAAAAACAAAAACATGGATTTTGGGGGGTCTTAAGGGTAAAAATTCAAACATCTGAAATATTGTTAGATTTGTTTCAAATTTATACCATTTATTTTTGTAATCGATCAATAATGGAATAATACCAAGTTTCAGCTTTCTAGTTATATTAATTTCTGAGGAATTAACAGTTTATGTCTAAATTACAAGCGATTTTCAAAATGTCCCAAATATTGTAATTTTAGAAATTAATGCTTGAGGTACAGGTTTCTGCACCCCTTTTAACCTATTAACTTCCTGTACCCATGTGAAATATTTGTCTTCGCCATATGAACGAAGGGAAAAATAATGTTACCTATTTAAACATTTTTATTTTCCTTCGCGTTTTCAGTAAGGAGTAAGCATTATAATAATTTTCAATACAAACAACAAAAACACAACAAATGTGCATGGGTACACTTAATATGCAGTTGCCCTTACACGCATGTTATTTCACACAGGTTAATAGAAAATTGCATCCTATGGAATATTTTGAAGTTAGGAAAATGTAGAAAATATGGAATCTGAGAAATCAGAGGTTAAAGTTACGTAATAGCAGCTACGATACAGGTGTAGGGTTATTTAAATAGTCATGTGATGCTTTCTGTAGTGCCGCTGGGAAAAAAAAATACTTTATATTATTGAAGTATGTATATATTAATATAAAGACAAAAATACTAAATTTGGGACTGTTGTAAGTTTCGGTCCAATTTGCACAGATATGTCTCCTTAAAAGAAACGATTGTTGAAAAGATACGAAATTCAAAAGTTCATCAAAGCAATCTTAATATCACTTAAAATGATGTCACGATGTGTCAAAAAGATACAAAGCAGAGAAAAAAAATTAATTAAAAGCTAAAGCTACAAAATTCTAGTTTTTGTAATAAAATCCCTAAATACCCCATTGTCGACTAAGAACAAATAATAAAGCACAGCTTTTTAGTAAGCGTTTTCCGTTCATTCAAACAGAATAACAGCAATTACGGCATAATGAAAAGAATTCTCATACCTACATTTATAAAGGTATTTCTGTAAGAGTTTACACAAACCATTAAGATTTATTGGTCTGCAGTTTCATTTTCAATGTTGGAAACAACAACGGAAGTCTCCAGGCAATCGATTTCATGATTCCTTGAGATACATGTAGAACAACGTAAGCATGAGAGAATCACAATTTTTTTCATACTGTGACTTTGTGGGTTCGTGAAATGAAAAGTCCAATTACACCACTCAAAAATGTTCTTTATTTCCACCGACTTACAGTTAAACTCTTGCCAATTACACAGAATTACGTGCTGCTACAATTACAATTCACCAGTTCGTCCGTTACAACTTCCTTGTACTCGCGGTTACGTAAGCTCCGGTACACATTCCAGTTCGTACAGTCTTCCGTTGCACAATCTTCTCGTACATTAACACGTCACTGACTAACACTGCCTTCTTACACCAAGAACTGTCCTCACTCACACACACTAACCAACTGACTGACTGACCAAACCAACAACTAACTCCGTCTGTCTGTAACCCTCTTTATATCGGAATATCCCGCCTTCTGGTGTTTACAGGATTGTTCTAGTAACAGAAAGATCGAGAAACAGGTGTAGAGAAAACAGGCGACACAGTCATGTTTTTTTCCCTGACCACAGTCTGTCACCACTACAAGACGAACGAGGAGGAGGTGTGGCTAACCGAACCTCCCCTGCCCTTCCGCTGCCAGCCGCCTTCACAGGGTGTTCCAGCGCTCCCGTTACACTGCTCCCTCCTCAAAGCTGTTCGCCTCGAACAGCCCCATCGTAGCGTCCGAGGCGGTCCAGGTGTACCACCAGCATCTGCTCGGAGTCTCAGCCAGAAGTAGCGCTGCCGTAGTTTGTGAATCATACGGTTCGCTCCCAGGTGTCCTCCTGAAGTACCGGCGTGCACTTCCTCCAAGACTTCCGGGACCTTGCTCCGGGGAAGTACCAACTGTCCTCTCTGCGCCTTCCCATCGGGTGACTCCCATACCCGGAACAGCATGTCCACTCTGGTCTTCAACGAGTCCCATTGGGCCCAGTACGACTTGTAGGTGGCGCTCCTCGGTGCGATGTCCTCCCAGGTTGGTCTCAGCCCTGCGTCCACTTCCCTCAAGAGTGGCCCCAAGTCTGCGTCCGCCAGCTGCTCCCTCCTCAGGCCTGCGCTATCCCAGCCTTCAGCAGGCACTGCCACAACTACTCGGACTGCTGCGGCACGCTCCTTCTCTTCCACTCTTGTGCGCTCATGGCCGTCCTGGATCTGCGATAGGACACCTCCAATGTAATGGTCGCTAGCGTCGGTGTCCACTATGAAGGCGCCACCCGGTTGTGGGAAACCCAAAGTTGGAGCACTGCACAGGGTCTCCTTCGGGTGCTGGAAAGCGTCTTCGGCGTCCTCCGTCCACACATAAGGCCGGTTTTCCTCCGTCAGGCGGGTGAGGGGTTTTGCGATGTTGTCGGCCTTTTCCTCTAAATCATTAAGGCGGTCGTCTACTTGACCCTTCCGCTTGCCCAGGTTCGCGACGTCATCCCTCACGCCGGCCAAACGTTCCTCAAACTTTGCGGCGAGAGCCTCGTTCGCCGCCCTCATCTCCGTTGTCAGTTCGGCCATCTTTGAGGTCATTGTCGTGGCCAAGTTGTTGTTAGCCGTTTCCGTCTTCGCTGTTAATTCGGCCTTCATTTCTTCCATCTTCCCGGTGATGTTGTCCTTAGCCGTCCTGATTAGTTTCAGTTCCGCGGCCAGGTTATTTCTAGTCTCCAGCTTCTCTGTTAATCCGGCCTGCATTTCTTCCATCTTCCTGGTGATGTTGTCTTTAGCCGTCTTCATTTCTTCCAGTACCGCTAAAATCTTTTCTAATGCTGCCTCCATCGTTGTAATGTTCGGTGATGTTGTTTTCCCGCTTCCTGACACCAGTGTGACTTTGTGGGTTCGTGAAATGAAAAGTCCTATTACACCACTCAAAAATGTTCTTTATTTCCACCGACTTACAGTTAAACTCTTGCCAATTACACAGAATTACGTGCTGCAACAATTACAATTCACCAGTTCGTCCGTTACAACTTCCTTGTACTCGCGGTTACGTAAGCTCCGGTACACATTCCAGTTCGTACAGTCTTCCGTTGCACAATCTTCTCGTACATTAACACGTCACTGACTAACACTGCCTTCTTACACCAAGAACTGTCCTCACTCACACACACTAACCAACTGACTGACTGACCAAACCAACAACTGACTAACTAACTCCGTCTGTCTGTAACCCTCTTTATATCGGAATATCCCGCCTTCTGGTGTTTACAGGATTGTTCTAGTAACAGAAAGATCGAGAAACAGGTGTAGAGAAAGCAGGCGACACAGTCATTGTTTTTTCCCTGACCACAGTCTGTCACCACTACAAGACGAACGAGGAGGAGGTGTGGCTAACCGAACCTCCCCTGCCCTTCCGCTGCCAGCTGCCTTCACAGGGTGTTCCAGCGCTCCCGTTACAATACATAGTTATAATCCTAGTCTGTGTAGCCTAGCTAATTAAGCGCTGGCCTTACAAGTTTAAGTTGTAACCTGAACAGAGCCCCAGAGTGGTGATTTTAAGATTGGATAAAACAACAGCTTCGTGTCAGTAGATTTACAGACATGTAAAAGAAATCTTACGGAAATAAATTCCTGCTTACCAGCGGTACTGATTGTTATCTGATATGATTGTTAACAATTGACACCATCAATAATTTAATTAATAATCGTCCCTCAAGAATTATTATTAGGTTAAGAAATAAGCCTTTACACCAGCACAAAAGTGTCATGCTACTGCATTGAAATAAATGCAAAGGCTGTTGTCACAAATTACAAGCAGAAGAAATTGGCTAAAAAGGCAGTTTTAGGCACTAATAAGCAGGATAGGCACAAACATGTGAAATGGGCATTTATAGGCACTATAAATCTAAGAAATTAGGCTAATAATTGTAGGAAACGTGCTTATAACTTAAAAGTCTACGTTTCTGAACAAAGGAATAAACTAGGCATATAGGGCGAAATCCGTCCCCTAATCATAACAATGAGTAGCCCTAATTTTGTTATTGTAATTTGAAGTGAAATGTTAATATTTCTTTTGGAATAACGCAAATATTTGGCACTATAAAATGTACTCAATTGCAAATAAAATAGTTATAAAAATATCTTAATAACTGTGTTATATATTACATAAAAGGTACGCAAAGTTTGACTCAGCAGTATCGAAGATTTTAGGGTGGTTTGCATAAAGTACATATATGCTCTTGGTCTATTGTCGCTATAACCCAAAACTAGTTTTAACAGTATACCGCGAATATAAGAATTTTCTTATCACATATATAGACATAAAAATAAATATAATAATCACATATGGGCTCAGAAGTTAAGGTATAAAACATTAGTTAAAAAGATAAACCTCACTTTACAAAATTAAGCCTTTCTAGCCACTTTCCTCACTGTCAGAGTATTTGTTTCGATAGCACATTCGTCCTAATATGAAATAACTTTGTCATCATCTCTCCCTGATACAAAAGCATCGTGAGAATAAGTTGCCATGTTCATTTTTACAGGTTATAAACAGAACTAAACAGGATATGGTCAAACAATATTGGTGAGGGTTGGAAATACCGTCCTTCAAATAACAAAAGATCCCTTTTAGTGGCCAAGAGACACACAGTTAGAAAGAAGATTTGCTCTTTCCATTGTTATAAAAGCCACACCTATAGGATGTTTCACAAATAGTTTTACAGCCTCACAAACATTGCGCGGATTAGATCGACGATGGCAGTTGCTCGGTGTTTATATTATATATGTACTTTGTGGGTTCGTAGAATTAAAAGCCTTGTGTGATGAAATTTAAAATGCTTTTATTTCAGTAGAGAGACGCTTTGTACACCCCTTACAGGCTCTAAAAGTGACGTGTGATACACAAACGCAGTCTGTGGCTGCTTCACCCCACGTAAAAAAAAAATCACTTACACAGCTGCTCGCGCACACACAATTAACAGTTCTCAACTAGCAACTAACTCCACTCTGGCAGCCGCGGCACCTTTATACCTCCATTCATTGTTCTAGAACTCAGTGGATCGCTCTGTAACAATCATGATGCAGCGGGAAATTTCAGACTATCTCTGCCTCTTTCTTTTCTGTCCGCTCGTAGTTCTCTGTTTCTTTCGTACGCGGCCGGCACTGGCTTGTCGCGGCTCCAACACAAAAATGCGATCGGTGATAATATCGACGGTCGCTGTTTAAGGTTAGAAACTCTCTTTAGCGGCACGGCAGCAAGAGGGGATCTTCCTTTGTCGTTTGCAGCCGATTTCCTGGTGGATCATGAAAATCTATACATTAAGCTTTTAGAAACTAGTTATATATTCAAGAACTAACTTCCTTGTGGTGATGGTTTTAAAACTGTTTATTTGAATTCGGCCATTTTGACCTACAGAGGCGTCACACCCTATAGAAATAAAGGTGAAAGGAAACGGCGAGAGCTCATGATAAACATTCGTGAAAGTAATCGTGGATATAACATTGCCAGGCGTAGGTAATTTTTCTTCAGGAAGTAATAGTCTCCTTCTCCCACAAATTAAAAAGTTGTTTCTCAGTCAATGAAGGAATAACGTAGCTTCGCGACTTTCCTATAGGACTTTGTAATAGCATATTCAAAAGAAAAAGTTCTTAAATGGTTGGTAACAGCGTTCTATATGGACTTTTTGTTAAATGAAGGAGCGATTCTGAATCACATTTTCACTCTGACTGCAAAACTGAACTCTGTTTTCGCGTACCACATCAGAATTTTTTCAATTCAAAAGTTTATATTTTGAATAGTTTTCATAATTTACGTACTATAGTAATATTACCGCGTGTTTAGCATTTTTGTTTAGAAAATCTCAACAGCTTTTAATTTCAACTTTATTACTTAACCCACCGCTGCTCTTCAACAAATGTCACCTCGAAAAATTTTAGTGCAGAACATTTTATTGCTGTATAATAAGTTAAAACATGTAATAAACATGTGGTGCTGGCATGGATACCATATCACATGAGCATATCCGGAAATGAGAAAGCTAATGATGCAGCTAAACATGCAGCATGCCACTCTCCAGGTCTGGCTGAATTAAAGGTTCCTCATTAGAACTTCCAATGTTTCCACGAGTAAGAAATGTTTAAGCAGTGGAAGTTACATTGGAATTCCACATCCAAATGTAAATTAAACGCCGTAACCCATAAAGATGGTTTAAATTACCCTAGAAAATACCTAATTCGTCAAGACCAGGTACTTCCCACCAGGCTACGTGTTGGACATAACTGCATTTACATCTTCGTACCTTCTTGCAAAGAACTCGCAGCCTAGATGTAAACACTGTCATTCCATGCCAAAAGTTCAAAATATTGTTACAGAGTGCCCTTTCTTCGAGTGTGGTGTTCGCGATGGCCTTGGCTGATCCAAATGTCAGCCAGTATGTAGTAGAGCTTTTTAAAAGTAACTGATTTTTATATTTTTATAACTAATGTTTTCATTGCTTTAAATAATTGTAAATTAAAATTTACTGTAGCCGCGATACGACTATATTGTTAAAGTGACAATAATGAATTAAGACAAACTATTGGAGACGTCGTCAAAGGTGACATAAGTCATGGGAACGACGTTAAGAATATAATGTTAAATATTGTTAATACCTTGAGGTGGTACTTGCCCGTTAAGGACCTCGTTGAGCCCTCCCGGCACTCAACACCTCATATGATACGATATGTGATGGGTGAGGGCTACGGATGGGAGGTTTACAACAGGCCGGGGGTTTTCTCAGGGTCTGTCTGCATGGATTCTCTCTTTTGAGTTTCAGGGAGTGGGTGCGTCCTGACAGTGTATGAGTATTATCACATAGAAGACACCACGACCGTGGAATGTCAAGTTTATTTATACAAGTCACCTTCTCCACTCGTCACTGTTGTGTTGATGTTATTCGCACATTAGGTGCGAGATATAGGATTTGCCCATTGCTGTGCGCGTGACAGGACGACTAGTCTGAATCACAGTCGCGAGTGAACTTGTAAATTACTAGTACGCGCCGAGTGGTGTATGTAGCTGTGTACGCGTTGTCGTTCCTGGACGTCGAGATCATTACTTCGCGCAATACAGTATTACCGGAGGATTATTCAACAACAGAGTTTGGTAAAATCTTAATGATGTTGTAATGTGTGCAGTTTCTCTCACTCGCTAACACAGAGTGTTCGATAACCACCTAACGTCTGTTGCTCCGTCCATTCGCGAACACGGACTTTGATGAACTTTCCGTACTTGTTGCCCCCTTCACTCGCCATACAGAGTGTTTTTCCTAGCAAACATCAAACGTCGCCATTGCACAAATTTCCCCTTCCTTTCACCGAATTTTGGACACTTTAGAGGTCATGTGACCTGTTACCCTACTCTTCATGTTTTTCATCCCTACTCTTAAATTTCATCGCAATTTCTTGTTTCTGAGGTATGTATTCCACGCAACTTTCACTTCCTCACGGTCTAGGTAATTAATGCAGAAGCACGTTTGAAAATGTGTATCTTAAATCTCCGGATCTATTCTCTCATCATGTATCATGTGCAGACCAATGCATCGGCAGGCGACTCGCTATCGCTTGGGTCTACCCCTCGGGCGACTCTCGAACAATGCCATCTTTGTCGGCTTAACAGAAGGAAAATTCCTAAGCGGTAGGAGTGTATATATTATTTTGGTGTCCTGTGTAAAATGTCACAAGTTGTTTTGTCCCTCACTTCCTATCACTTCGTTTCCTTATATTGTTTCAGAGTCGCAGGATTAGGCGAATGGACGGCGGGCGAGCCGTTTCATGGTGAAGTTTGCCTTGAGTATCTGTCTGCCCTGGCGGTCGGTGAGTGACGGGCCTCCAAAAAGAAACCAGCGTGTTGAAAGGTAGGCTTATGTGCGATGTTGCCACACTTTTGCATGTAACATATGAAAACCGCGCCGTGGGCGAGTGATTAGACCGCTCGACTCTCACCAAGACAGCCCAGGTTCGATCGCAAAGTGAGATTTGTGGTAGACAACACGGCGCCGGGGCGAGTTTTCTCTGGAATATTCGGTTTCCCCCGACATCTCATTCCACCGGTGCTCCATCTTCATCTCTTGTATCATTAGTGTCACCCCTACGGTGCAGTATGTAGTAAAAGCGGGTGTAAATGCTGCATATTTTATTTCATTTCATTTCTGAAGAAGATATAGACTCTCATGCGGGCTGCTCTGAATGTGGTTGCCCTCTGTGCACTTCGCTTTAACATTTCTTCTAGGAAGTTGCCAGAATCAAAATAGGCATGTATAATAGGATAATAGAGGGAACTGATAATGCAGTAACGTAAACCAGTTTCGGGGTTCCAATATGTAACAAAAAATCAACATTCACTGCGGAATTCTTGACATCCGTACATCGGTATCATCGTGGACATACGAGCACAAGTGAGATCGCGGTTCCAAGGCACCATGTTTATCCAGCATTATTATATATAACATTCAAATAAACCGAAAAAAAGTTAAACTGCTCAGCCTTTGATAGTTCAGGCTTGACTTAGAATTAATCGATTCCAGCCAATGCAGTTGAACTTATGAATGGGGCATAACTGGGTTGAACTATGCAAGAATGCAATAGTTGTTCGTCCAATTTTCATTAAGTGCGTCCTCATATACAGGAATAGATGAGTTTTCGAAGCTCAAGATTGAAACTG
>CM060950.1:47762611-47800111 GCA_030765055.1 Mantis religiosa | reverse complement strand
TAATAATAATAATCATCATCATAATAATAATAATAATCATCATAATAATAATAATAATAATCATCATAATAATAATAATAATAATCATCATAATAATAATAATAATAATCATAATCATAATAATAATCATAATCATAATAATAATCATAATCATAATAATAATAATAATCATAATAATAATAATAATAATCATAATCATCATAATCATAATAATCATGATCATGATAATAATAATGATCATGATAATAATAATGATCATAATAATCATGATCATGATAATAATCATGATAATGATAATAATCATGATAATGATAATAATCATGATAATGATAATAATCATGATAATGATAATAATCATGATAATGATAATAATCATGATAATGATAATAATAATGATAATGATAATAATAATGATAATGATAATAATAATGATAATGATAATAATAATAATGATAATGATAATAATAATAATGATAATGATAATAATAATGATAATGATAATAATAATAATGATAATGATAATAATGATAATGATAATGATAATAATGATAATGATAATGATAATAATGATAATGATAATGATAATAATGATAATGATAATGATAATAATGATAATGATAATGATAATAATGATAATGATAATGATAATAATGATAATAATAATAATAATAATAATAATAATAATAATAATAATAATAATAATAATAATAATAATAATAATAATAATAATAATAATAATAATAATAATAATAATAATAATAATAATAATAATAATAATAATAATAATAATAATAATAATAATAATAATAATAATAATAATAATAATAATAATAATAATAATAATAATAATAATAATAATAATAATAATAATAATAATAATAATAATAATAATAATAATAATAATAATAATAATAATAATAATAATAATAATAATAATAATAATAATAATAATAATAATAATAATAATAATAATAATAATAATAATAATAATAATAATAATAATAATAATAATAATAATAATAATAATAATAATAATAATAATAATAATAATAATAATAATAATAATAATAATAATAATAATAATAATAATAATAATAATAATAATAATAATAATAATAATAATAATAATAATAATAATAATAATAATAATAATAATAATAATAATAATAATAATAATAATAATAATAATAATAATAATAATAATAATAATAATAATAATAATAATAATAATAATAATAATAATAATAATAATAATAATAATAATAATAATAATAATAATAATAATAATAATAATAATAATAATAATAATAATAATAATAATAATAATAATAATAATAATAATAATAATAATAATAATAATAATAATAATAATAATAATAATAATAATAATAATAATAATAATAATAATAATAATAATAATAATAATAATAATAATAATAATAATAATAATAATAATAATAATAATAATAATAATAATAATAATAATAATAATAATAATAATAATAATAATAATAATAATAATAATAATAATAATAATAATAATAATAATAATAATAATAATAATAATAATAATAATAATAATAATAATAATAATAATAATAATAATAATAATAATAATAATAATAATAATAATAATAATAATAATAATAATAATAATAATAATAATAATAATAATAATAATAATAATAATAATAATAATAATAATAATAATAATAATAATAATAATAATAATAATAATAATAATAATAATAATAATAATAATAATAATAATAATAATAATAATAATAATAATAATAATAATAATAATAATAATAATAATAATAATAATAATAATAATAATAATAATAATAATAATAATAATAATAATAATAATAATAATAATAATAATAATAATAATAATAATAATAATAATAATAATAATAATAATAATAATAATAATAATAATAATAATAATATTAATAATAATGATAATGATAGTGATAATGATAGTGATAGTGATAGTGATAGTGATAGTGATAGTGATAGTGATAGTGATAGTGATAGTGATAGTGATAGTGATAGTGATAGTGATAGTGATAGTGATAATGATAGTGATAATAATTAATAATAATGATAATAATGATAATAATGATAATAATGATAATAATGATAATAATGATAATAATGATAATAATGATAATAATGATAATGATAATGATAATAATGATAATAATGATAATAATGATAATAATGATAATAATGATAATAATGATAATAATGATAATAATGATAATAATAATAATAATAATAATAATAATAATAATAATAATAATAATAATAATAATAATAATAATAATAATAATAATAATAATAATAATAATAATAATAATAATAATAATAATAATAATAATAATAATAATAATAATAATAATAATAATAATAATAATAATAATAATAATAATAATAATAATAATAATAATAATAATAATAATAATAATAATAATAATAATAATAATAATAATAATAATAATAATAATAATAATAATAATAATAATAATAATAATAATAATAATAATAATAATAATAATAATAATAATAATAATAACAATAACAATAACAACAATAACAATAACAATAACAATAATAATAACAATAATAATAACAATAATAACAATAATAACAATAATAATAACAATAATAACAACAATAACAACAATAACAACAATAACAACAATAACAACAATAATAATAATAATAATAATAATAATAATAATAATAATAATAATAATAATAATAATAATAATAATAATAATAATAATAATAATAATAATAATAATAATAATAATAATAATAATAATAATAATAATAATAATAATAATAATAATAATAATAATAATAATAATAATAATAATAATAATAATAATAATAATAATAATAATAATAATAATAATAATAATAATAATAATAATAATAATAATAATAATAATAATAATAATAATAATAATAATAATAATAATAATAATAATAATAATAATAATAATAATAATAATAATAATAATAATAATAATAATAATAATAATAATAATAATAATAATAATAATAATAATAATAATAATAATAATAATAATAATAATAATAATAATAATAATAATAATAATAATAATAATAATAATAATAATAATAATAATAATAATAATAATAATAATAATAATAATAATAATAATAATAATAATAATAATAATAATAATAATAATAATAATAATAGTAATAGTAATAATAGTAATAGTAATAATAGTAATAGTAATAATAGTAATAGTAATAATAGTAATAGTAATAATAGTAATAGTAATAATAGTAATAGTAATAATAGTAATAGTAATAATAGTAATAGTAATAATAGTAATAGTAATAATAATAATAATAATAATAATAATAATAATAATAATAATAATAATAATAATAATAATAATAATAATAATAATAATAATAATAATAATAATAATAATAATAATAATAATAATAATAATAATAATAATAATAATAATAATAATAATAATAATAATAATAATAATAATAATAATAATAATAATAATAATAATAATAATAATAATAATAATAATAATAATAATAATAATAATAATAATAATAATAATAATAATAATAATAATAATAATAATAATAATAATAATAATAATAATAATAATAATAATAATAATAATAATAATAATAATAATAATAATAATAATAATAATAATAATAATAATAATAATAATAATAATAATAATAATAATAATAATAATAATAATAATAATAATAATAATAATAATAATAATAATAATAATAATAATAATAATAATAATAATAATAATAATAATAATAATAATAATAATAATAATAATAATAATAATAATAATAATAATAATAATAATAATAATAATAATAATAATAATAATAATAATAATAATAATAATAATAATAATAATAATAATAATAATAATAATAATAATAATAATAATAATAATAATAATAATAATAATAATAATAATAATAATAATAATAATAATAATAATAATAATAATAATAATAATAATAATAATAATAATAATAATAATAATAATAATAATAATAATAATAATAATAATAATAATAATAATAATAATAATAATAATAATAATAATAATAATAATAATAATAATAATAATAATAATAATAATAATAATAATAATAATAATAATAATAATAATAATATTAATAATAATAATAATAATAATAATAATAATAATAATAATAATAATAATAATAATAATAATAATAATAATAATAATAATAATAATAATAATAATAATAATAATAATAATAATAATAATAATAATAATAATAATAATAATAATAATAATAATAATAATAATAATAATAATAATAATAATAATAATCATAATAATCATAATCATAATAATCATAATCATAATAATCATAATCATAATAATAATAATAATCATAATCATCATAATCATAATCATCATAATCATAATAATCATGATAATCATGATAATAATAATGATAATGATAATAATAATGATAATGATAATAATAATGATAATGATAATAATAATGATAATAATAATGATAATGATAATAATAATGATAATGATAATAATAATGATAATGATAATAATAATGATGATGATAATAATAATGATGATGATAATAATAATGATGATGATAATAATAATGATGATGATAATAACAATGATGATGATAATAATAATGATGATGATAATAATAATGATGATGATAATAATAATGATGATGATAATAATAATGATGATGATAATAATAATGATGATGATAATAATAATGATGATGATAATAATAATGATGATGATAATAATAATGATGATGATGATAATAATGATGATGATGATAATAATGATGATGATGATAATAATGATGATGATGATAATAATGATGATGATAATAATGATGATGATGATAATAATGATGATGATGATAATAATAATGATGATGATAATAATAATGATGATGATAATAATAATGATGATGATAATAATGATGATGATAATAATAATGATGATGATGATGATAATAATAATAATAATAATAATAATAATAATAATAATAATAATAATAATAATAATAATAATAATAATAATAATAATAATAATAATAATAATAATAATAATAATAATAATAATAATAATAATAATAATAATAAAAATAATAATAATAATAATAATAATAATAATAATAATAATAATAATAATAATAATAATAATAATAATAATAATAATAATAATAATAATAATAATGATGATAATGATGATAATGATGATAATGATGATAATGATGATAATGATGATAATGATGATAATAATGATAATAATGATAATAATGATAATAATGATAATAATGATAATAATAATAATAATAATAATAATAATAATAATAATAATAATAATAATAATAATAATAATAATAATAATAATAATAATAATAATAATAATAATAATAATAATAATAATAATAATAATAATAATAATAATAATAATAATAATAATAATAATAATAATAATAATAATAATAATAATAATAATAATAATAATAATAATAATAATAATAATAATAATAATAATAATAATAATAATAATAATAATAATAATAATAATAATAATAATAATAATAATAATAATAATAATAATAATAATAATAATAATAATAATAATAATAATAATAATAATAATAATAATAATAATAATAATAATAATAATAATAATAATAATAATAATAATAATAATAATAATAATAATAATTATTATATAATAATAATAATAATAATAATAATAATAATAATAATAATAATATAATAATAATAATAATAATAATAATAATAATAATAATAATAATAATAATAATAATATAATAATAATAATAAACTAATAATAATAATAATAATAATAATAATAATAAAATAATAATAATAATAATAATAATAATAATAATAATAATAATAATAATAATAATAATAAATAATAATAATAATAATAATAATAATAATAATAATAATAATAATAATAATAATAATAATAATAATAATAATAATAAATAATACTAATAATAATAATAATAATAATAATAATAATAATATAATAATAATAATTAATAATAATAATAATAAAAATAATAATAATAATAATAATAATAATAATAATAATAATAATAATAATAATAATAATAATAATAATAATAATTAATAATAAATAATAATAATGATAATAATAATAATGATAATAATAATAATATTATTAATAATAATGATAATGATAATGATAATGATAGTGATATATGATAATGATAGTGATAGTGATAGTGATAGGATAGTGATAGTGATAGTGATAGTGATAGTGATAGTGATAGTGTAGTGATAGTGATAGTGATAGTGATAGTGATAATGATAATGATAATGATAATAATTAATGATAATGATAATAATGTAATAATGATAATAATGATAATAATGATAATGATAATAATAATAATGATAATAATAATAATAATGATAATAATAATAATAATAATAATAATAATAATAATAATAATAATAATAAATAATAATATAATAATAATAATAATAATAATAATAATAATAATAATAATAATAATAATATAATAATAATAATAATAATAATAATAATAATAATAATAATAATAATAATAATAATAATAATAATAATAATAATAATAATAATAATAATAATAATAATAATAATAATAATAATAATAATAATAATAATAATATAATAATAATAATAATAATAATAATAATAATAATAATAATAATAATAATAATAATAATAATAATAATAAATAATAATAATAATAATAATAATAATAATAATAATAATAATAATAATAATAATAACAATAATAACAATAATAACAATAATAACAATAATAACAATAATAACAATAATAACAATAATAACAATAATAACAATAATAACAATAATAACAATAATACAATATAAAATAATAACAATAATAACAATAATAATAATAATAATAATAATAATAATAATAATAATAATAATAATAATAATAATAATAATAATAATAATAATAATAATAATAATAATAATAATAATAATAATAATAATAATAATAATAATAATAATAATAATAATAATAATAATAATAATAATAATAATAATAATAATAATAATAATAATAATAATAATAATAATAATAATAATAATAATAATAATAATAATAATAATAATAATAATAATAATAATAATAATAATAATAATAATAATAATAATAATAATAATAATAATAATAATAATAATAATAATAATAAATAATAATAATAATAATAATATAATAATAATAATAATAGTAGTAATAATAATAGTAATAATAATAGTAATAATAATAGTAATATAATAATAATAGTAATAATAATAGTAATAGTAATAATAATAGTAATAATAATAATAATAATAATAATAATAATAATAATAATAATAATAATAATAATAATAATAATAATAATAATAATAATAATAATAATAATAATAATAATAATAATAATATAATAATAATAATAATAATAATAATAATAATAATAATAATAATAATAATAATAATAATAATAATAATAATAATAATATAATAATAATAATAATAATAATAATAATAATAATAATAATAAAATAATAATAATAATAATAATAATAATAATAATAATAATAATAATAATAATAATAATAATAATAATAATAATAATAATAATAATAATAATAATAATAATAATAATAATAATAATAATAATAATAATAATAATAATAATAATAATAATAATAATAATAATAATAATAATAATAATAATAATAATAATAATAATAATAATAATAATAATAATAATAATAATAATAATAATAATAATAATAATAATAATAATAATAATAATAATAATAATAATAATAATAATAATAATAATAATAATAATAATAATAATAATAATAATAATAATAATAATAATAATAATAATAATAATAATAATAATAATAATAATAATAATAATAATAATAATAATATAATAATAATAATAATAATAATAATAATAATAATAATAATAATAATAATAATAATAATAATAATAATAATAATAATAATAATAATAATAATAATAATAATAATAATAATAATAATAATAATAATAATAATAATAATAATAATAATAATAATAAATACTTTATGCCTGTGATAAAGGATTACTTCCACGTTGTATGTGCTCCAGAAAGAGTGTGCTTTAAATACGCATAGAATATCTTAAAACATTTTTCAATAAAATAATAAACGTCACTGTAAAGTATTAACACATATATGTGACTGTTTTAATTCCCATTACCCGAAACCAGGTTTACTTATTGCTTGGCTCATACGCTACTGATGTTCCTTTGTGCCCAATTGCTAGTGTGCTCAACTGCTACGCATTCAAATGCAATGCCCTAGCTTCAATAACTTACTTCTGTGCAACTTCAACTTAGGGTTAACTTTTCTCGGGGACCATTAAAGAGGAAGGTCGTTTTCACCAAGGAAGAAAGCGTTTCGTTGGGAATAATATCGAAAGTCCATTGTTATCTGTGTCTTCAGTTTGTCAGTGATTGGATCTCTCCCACCTTTGCAGCGACAAACAGATGATAATAGTACCAACTTCTCTTTTCTTCACAGTTTTTTTTTCTCTTTCTTTAGGTATGAGACAAGTAGATTTAAATGTGGTAGATAAACCTATAATGCACCCATATAAAGTAAAAATACCATTGTTCAGTGAAGACCTAAGGCAAAAATCGACTTTCCACTTTGCTATCAATATGGTCATCGATATGTATTCTTGTTCTCGTTCCTGAACCATAATATTACATACTATTTAGCTTCACCTTAACATTTCTGTTCTGTTTTTCTTCTGGAGTTCACAGTAAACAGCAGAAACTGAATATTTTAAGAGACTTCATTTGTACTGGTACCCGCCTGTACTTATTTCACATTCATAAACGCCAGAGATTCAGAAGCCCCGTTCACAGCCAATGACTGGCTAGGGCAACCTTGACCTTGCTCAGGGGTGGGTTTTGTCGTTACCACTAGCACCACTGCTGATGGGCGGAGCTTACCTTTATACCCTAGGGCTGCTCCATCTGTATGTTCAACAAAGGCGTTTGCAGGCAATCGTTTTTGTTAGAATTTTCTGATCTTCTCCCACAAACAAACAAAACAGCTAATATTTGCACTTACGGTGAAATACACAACTTTCGTTCTTCCCAGCAGCTCTCCAGAGGGTATTTAGTGTTAATTTGCAAAAATGATCCTGGTTAGCTGGTGCCAAGGTAACGGCATTTTGTATTCGTGAAGTTTCGGGTTCAAACCTCCGGGGCCCACAAACGTGATCAAAGGTTTTATTGGTCGCTAGGCCAATGCTGGATTGGATAACTTGACTCACGAATTTCCCTATCATCCGTTTATCAATATATTTAATTTCTTTCTTCACTGTCACACCAAGCACTGGGTTGATCACCAATTCTGGATATATTATGATCTTTTGTTTGCTCTCCGACAGGCTACTGACCCAAAGCAGTGACTTGTAAGGTGTTTGTCCTACAAGACGTAGGGTAATCCATTGAAGAAGAAAAGGAAAAGAATATTAATGAAATGGTGTCCAGTAGTCTGATTTTGCTCGGCCAGGTTTATTAGCTTTGTGATTTGATGCTGAGAGTCACCCTTTGTTCAATAAAATAAAGTTTGGTTCTTTGCTAGTCTACCTTTACTACTGAAAGGCGTGTTTCGTGCTCTATTACCAAACTTTTTTTAATTGAATTATTTAATGTTCATGTTCCAAAATTTTAGAATTTACAACTTTAGGGTACATTTATTTGTCTTTACCTTGTTGCTACCTTGGCTTACATGACACTCTGGTCTTCTGCTCTGCCAGGTAGCTATTAACTTCCATGCCTCCTTGTTACTTAATTAGTCCCATTCTTCCCCCGCATCTTCCTTTCTTATATTCACTACATTTCTGGCCCAGTTTTCTTTTACTTTCTGCAAGAACTCGCCAATACTTATTACCTTCTTTACCTCCTTTCCCATTAACATTTTTACAGGTACTATCCTCTTCTGTACTTTCTCCCACTTTTCCTCCCAATCTTTTCGCTCTCCATTGCAACCTATTCGCACTGTTACATAGTATTCTATGCTTTATTTTACCCCACACAATTCACAAATTCCCTTTTCCCTACCTCTTATCTCTCTTAGAAATATTGTGCCTTTTCTCATCCAAGCAAACCCTTCTCTCTTTTGCCTATTGCAGTAATCTACATATGCCTGTCCTCCCCAATTTTCCCAAACTTTGAGACGATAGCAACCGAGGCGGCTCAGCTACTATGCATTGACAAAGTGCGTTCCAACTCTAGTCAGGTAGCATAGCGATATTACAAATAATAATTATTCTTAACCGATTAAAATGGGAATAAATCCCATCGATAATGGTACTATAATTGTACATTAACACAACTTAGATAATATGCAGACTGAATGCAAGAAACTAATGTTATTTCTAAATAAATTAAATGTTACTTATAGAATGTGAAATGCACAAGAGTTATTCTGTGTAAATTAGACCTTGAAACTGTACATATATGGTTTAACCAGTTCTGTTACATTATCTTCTACTCCAAAATTTGAAATTTGAAAAATATTAATCAGATTAGTTTTACGCAATTTATACAGATTCCTTTGAGGAACACGACAGTTTTGTCTCACTTTAGTTTTCACGCTCAGCACTTTGTCGCGATTTCCCGCCCCCCCCTCTTTTCTCGCGCATAGTTTGGCTAACACACAAACGAAGAACATTTTTCAAATTCAGATCAGACAGTTGGTTTCTATGCTCTGGTTTGCAGATCTTCATACAAGAAAAAAGTGTTCATATACATAAGTAAATCCCAATATGCTCAACATCCTTGCAGCAAAAATATGCAAGCGAGGATATTTTGCTTGAGAAAAGTTTCTCTAGGTAGAACGTAGAAAAATGTTTTCTTTTCTTTTGGAAGTGATCTTTCACGTCAATATCATTTTACAAATCTATTAACTCTAGTTGCAGTGATGTAGGAACACTATCAGTATCAGCTGAAAAGGGTGTAGTAAATATGTGACTTTGTGGGTTCGTAAAATTAAAAGTCCAATTGGCAGAAATTCAGATGTTCTTTATTTCCGTAGAAATACACTTTGCTCAACCCTTAGAGTAGCAAAATTACGTAACATACCAAACAAAGTCGACGTAGTTGACCACCAACAAAGAGTTCAAAGCACGCTGCAGGCA
Source organism: Mantis religiosa (assembly GCA_030765055.1). NCBI lineage: Eukaryota > Metazoa > Arthropoda > Insecta > Mantodea > Mantidae > Mantis > Mantis religiosa. The sequence continues at coordinate 47,788,743 of CM060950.1, read as the reverse complement.
CGCGATAAAAGTTCCGATTCTCGACTCCCAATTCGACTCTATTTACAACTCTCGTTAGGAATGTCCCTTGGCGAGTCACGGCTTCCTTAAATACCTCTACTCATATTACTAGACATTTCTGGTATATTCTGAAACTAACAAGAAATTGAAACTTCCTTTCAGCTATCAGTCTCTTTATCTGTTTCGGTAAGCCTTTCATCTCCGCGCTATCTTTATCTGTCCCTTATCTCCACGCTACACAATCTGCCCCTTTGTGTGCGTCACCGCCAGTCGCGAAATATGTCGGATGTGAAGTTTACAAAATCTTGAAGTTGCAGTGAAATTCCTGGCTCAGCTGTTCTAATGGGTGTGTCGACAACTTTGGAAAATGTGTCTTATCTCCCTTGGTTAACTATCGTATCCATTAATCTAGTTTTACTTTAAAGAAGCTAATTTACTATACATATCATAGATTATCTGACCTCTGCCCTGAAGGGAGAGGTTCAAAGCATTTACATGACTAGTTAAATCTGTTAAGAATGCCAAACCGCAAGTCCAGTTTCTATCTCATAATTCTGGAAACGTTTTTTTATCTGCCTGTCCATGAAAGCTGCTATTTCTTCTTAGTTCAAAGAACCGATCCAGTACCATACCTTGACTCAACCAGCGCACTTCATAATGGTAGGGTAACTCTCCATATTGACTGTAGCATTCCTCAAGAAAGGTTTGGGCCAAAGAGTTTGATCTGAAGGAGTTTGTGATCTTTATAACTGAGCTCATAATGTTATTCAATGTTGCACGTTTAGGACATAAATTCTTTTGATGTATTATACAGTGCACCAGAATTATTTCATGAGCAGCATTGACCTTTTCAGTTTGTTTTTTAGAGTCCAAATAATACACTTCTATGTTTTAGCATAGAGGGCGCTTCATCCGTTGCTATGGACACAATATTGGGCCAAGACAGTTCAACATTGACAACAGCTTGCTCAATGCATGTAAAAATGTCCAAACCCTTTGTTGTACCTTTCAATGAAATAAGTCTAACAGTTCCTCCCTCACTGAAAGGTTTTTATCGACACTTCTGAAGAATACAGCTAAGTGGGCAGTATCCGATATATCACTACTTTGATCTACTACCAGTGAATATGTGATGAGCTGTTTCAGAAATTTCATAAGCTGGTCCTGGAGATCATCTGCCATATCCTGAATGCGGTGAGAGACAGTTCTTCGAGATAAACTGATTAACATTCATGTGTTTGCTAGGGAATAACTTCACTGCTGGCATGATCGCAATGTTCTTGGCGAATTCCCGTCATTAAAGGGGTGCATATATTTTGCAATCGCTAGTGATATTCCATAGCTTAGCACTGATTCACTGACAAAGTGTTCTTTACTTTCAGTTAACAATTTATCTTTCAATTGTTGCAGTATCACTTTCCGATCTTCTCTCACAAATCTGTCATAGTCATTGGCATGACATACAGAGTAATGACGCCGTATATTGAACTTCTTTATATGCTGAAGAACCTTGCCACGGACCAAACACCTCGCTATTCTTCCATACTTCACAAATAAAAACAAGTTTTGCCATACTGATATAAAAGACAAGGGAGTAGATGTCCTTTCACTACTAAACTTTTGTGCTTCAGCCATGGTTAATTCCCGCACTTCAGTGTACTATTAATAGTCAAGTTAACCAGATCCGTTTAACAGTTGCACTAACACCACTGTACCCTGCCGTGTTCACAGCAGTAAGTCTACACTGCACTGCTCTCAGTCACCGCTCTTCCTGTCTTGACTGGCTTTTAAGTCACAACTGCAGCAGCCGTCCATCACTGTTCTATATAGTTGTCTGCCTATTACTATAGATAATTTAAGTCACCGTCTTTTTTCTGGCAGACGTAGTTACTCATTTACTCCAAGTATAAGATTATGCATATCTAATCACTTGCTTTGGATTATGAGTTCTCAGTGAGTCCGCCGAAATTTAAGCACGTTTAAAAACAAACCTGAAGAACTGAACCATACTTCAAATTTAGTGTCACAGTCAATATATTTGGATATTTGGAGTCAGACTGAGGAGGCCTCCAGCCACTGGAGCTCACATGGGCCATTAGTAAGCCGTTTATGACAAAATGACCCCTGTAAGGGTGGATAGACGAAGAGAAGACCAACATTGGATAGTATGTGCAAGCAAGGACGGGGTACATAACAACTCCAGAATGACAGGAATCCAGACGTCTGCGCGAGACTGCCTGCCAGAAACGAGCCTCCACCTTCAACCACCTGCCATGCGCCAAAGAGGAACTTTTACGGAGCGTTAACTCCATCATTACGTCTTAATGCACTTACCAATAGTCGCCACCTATTCTTAGAAACCTAAAACATGTGAAGAGAGATACAAATGAAAGGAAACGGAGGGAGCAGGATATGATGGACAGGGAATTCAGGTAGAAGAGGGATCGTTCACGATTCGCCTACCGATCTGAAAGTAGATACCACGGAAAGCCCAATATAGTTTTACCGATCCGATGAGAATCGAACGACCGGAGCCTTCTCGCTTAGTGTCTGTCACAGCTGAATATCGAATCGAATTCAAGTATCACGGTAAATTTCCAAGAACATTTCGAATATTCGAGACATACCTAAAAGACGATTTGCAATGTTGTAAGAGCTTTTATTTATAATTACGCGAAAAAAATAGCGTTACATCTACATTGGCTATTCCTAATGGAAGTAAATAATAAAACCCGAAGTTTAAACACACTTGCAACGTTGCAAGATGCCTTTGAGGAATGACATCTGGAGTAAACTTAACCCATGACGAAATAGCCCAAAACGGGTCTAAGCCTGCCAGCCCGACCACCAGCCTCACGACCTAATACGCAAGGGAGGTGGGCGGTCATCCAACCGACACGTGGAGGAGATGTGTTCAGCATCTCGGCATCCCCAAGCCGGAAAATTGGCTTTCTAGACTAGGGTTCGCTACCGAGCTTAGCTCCTCAATTTTTTCACTATGTTGAGTAGGCACCGGTCTTATACCCGGGACTTAAAATCCGCTCTAGCCTACTACGCCTTGGTGCAGGATGACATCTGGAGCTTGTTGTCGGGCAGTTCTGTATAATGTAGATATTTAATATTCACAATTATGAGAGAGGCGCTTTTCCATAATATAAAAATAAATATATTCTAGAACTGAAATTGTTACTTCATACTTGAGAATTATCTTCTCCAAACGATTTCAAATTTATATGCTTATTTGGGAATAAAATGAGCACATGAAGGAAGAATTTTGTCCACCAAAGAAAAACAATGTACCTACCATAAAGTTTTATAGTCTTTTAATGTCATTTACATCTTACAGGGAGAGAAGGAAATAAACAGTTTGTTTCTTTAATTACACCTAAAACTGATTAACTATTAGTGAATTGTCAGTATTTTTCTTACGAACATTTCATCACCTCAAGTTAGATTTTGTATGACGATAAACATCCACAACACATGAAGTAATGCGAATATATGATTTCTCCTCATCTCAGAATAATGGGTGAAAATTGTCACAAGATGGAGTTTTAGTCTCTTGTACAGTCTTATTAGTTGATTTTTATTCTATTTGGTGTATATTTCATTAGTTTAGAAACCATATTTGTATTTTAAATATATTTTTAAAAATGGCACTTCATTTGCTATTTTGCACACTAAATTCCTTACCACTTCACCCTTTGAAGTAGTGAGCCAGATTTGAACTCAACCTTTGGGAGAAATAGGTACGCAACCTTTCAATGCTTTTTACAGATTCCTTTGAAACAATGTAGACAGTTATGCTTAAAAGTGTCTAACTCAGCAAATAAATGTTTGGCCACCGTTGGTGTTTACACATTAGCTACCCGAGGGAACACAACAAAGTCTGTTTGATATCACTAGTGCATGTAAGCAGGTAGATATTATGAATTAACTAATGGATTAATATTTTGCATATTCCAATATAATTGGGCTACATTTATCAGTCTTTACCTTGTTGCTACCTTGGTTTACATGATACCCTGGCCTTCTGCTCTGCCAGGTAGCTTTTAGCTCCATGCCTCCTTGTTACTTAATTAGCCCCAATTTTTGCCCCATCTTCCTTTCTTATATTCGTTACATTTCTTGCGATTTTTCTTTTATTTTCTTTAAAAACTCACAACTAATTACTACCCTCTTTTCCTCCTTTCCTTTATAGCTACTATGCTCTTCTCTACTTACTCCCATTTTTCCTCCCAAACCTTTTATCTCCACGTTGCAACTTCCTCGCATTCTGTTACATAGTGTTCTATGCTTTCTTTTCCCTCACACAATTCAAAAATTCCCCTTTCCCTGCCTCTTATTCCTCTTAGAAGTATTGTTCCTATTCTCATCCAAGCTAGCCATTCTCACTCTTGCCTATTGCAGTAATCTATGTATGCTTCTCGTCCCCAATTTCTTATTATTTAATTGTAAAATTGTAATGATTTCACGTTTTCTAGACTTCCGCATATTTCCTGTCTTTCTATATCTTCTATTCTGCAGTTTACCAATTTACCCATATCGCTTGTATTCCCTTCCTATAATCTCCATATATCTCCCATTCCTATTTTTGCCATAATTCCTCCTATCTCTGCCCACCAACTATTTGAGTTCTTTAATCTTTTTTGCTGTCTCATACATAATTTCATAATTTCACCTTCTTCTTTGGCAAAACACCTATACCAAAATTTTATTATACTTTCCATTATTATTCCATTTCTTCTTTTCTTTCCTAATTCAACTAGAGCTACTTCCCTAGATGCGGATCTTGGTAAGCCTAATAACTCTTTACAAAACCTTCTGTAGTTTTGGTTCACCGTTTTTTTTTTTACCTCTGCGCCCCACCCCCACCCACCTCCAGATCACCAGTGCATATAGCATTTTGGATTCCACAGTGCTTTATACATTCTTTCTAACCACTTGGTTGTCATTTCCAGCTTACCTATATTTGCATATTCTTATCCCATTCATTACCGCCCTTCCTGTTGCTTCAATTTCTCTCCTGTGTGCTCCCCACTTTCCATTGTTATTCAACCTCACTCCTAAGTATTCAAATTCATTAACGATTTCTACTCTTTTGCTATTTAGTACACACTTTTAATCCCCTTCTTGAAGACCATAACTTTCGACTTATCTATGTTTATTTTTATTCCCCATTCTTCACAAAATTTCTGGATTTTATTTATTGCCTTCTGCAATCCTACTACCGTTATGGATCCTACTATTAAGCCATCCACAAATAGCATTCCAGGAATTTCTTTGTTTGGTATTACCGTACAGTGCTGATCTCCTTCTCATCTAAAAATAAGTTAAATAGAATTGGACTATTTTGCAAGGTAGATATTTTACTGAAGGCATCAGTAAAGAAATATAAGTTTTCTTGTACATAGCCACTGTTACAATAATGATTCAACGTGAATCCCTAATCTTGTAACGTTTCAGTTCTGAGCTTTCGTTTATTTATGCTGCCGTGCTTATCACGAGCATTAAGGAATATTTATGAGCTCGAAATCTTCGTGACCTAAACGCTTAGGTCAGGGTTGTCAAATACTAATATGGTCCAAGATATTCCAGATGGTCTCAACAGCATCTAAAGTTTCTATCAATTTTTCTTATTGTGTTATAGCATTCAAACAGGGACACTTAATGTTTAAACCACACACTAATATATGTCTGCTTATGCAGGTATTACGTCAGGATTTAGAACGATGTTTGTTTCAAACAATACATTTAAAAAGAAATGAGTATGAATTATTATTAATGTTCTGTATGAATGACATTTTCAAAATAAAATTGTTGATAGAAAGAAAACCACCTCAGCACTACTGACCCGGGTACAACATGAAATGGTTCAATGAAAATCGAACTTGGAACCTGTCTAATTCAAACTTCATTCTTTACCACGGAGGCATTTCTTTAAGCACCTGCTTAATAAATACTCCAGATATAACTAACCATCTGGGTATTTGTCTATGGATAACAAGAGGTGAACAAAATAAATCTATATGTGATGATTTAACAGTAACAGGAAAGTAATAGTCATGACGAAAACGGAATTTGAGCAGTTTTAGTTATACCGGCTAATACAAATAATAATGAAATTACACATAGTTAAAAATCATTTATTATACAATCTAAATAATAAATATAATTTCAGTCCAATTAATGGCTATTTATTAACTACTTTACGTATTTGAGTTTGATTTATGAGTCACTATGTTTACACTCAACTTCACTTACTTGTTGTTGTATAATTGAAACGTTTTCAAGACCATTCGATCTCATCCTCAGCTGTTTGGTGACTAAATGAACCTTGCTCTTCTTCCACTACTATGGAGCTCCGATCTTTCTGCCATCTGGTGTTAGGGGCACTAAGTTTTAATACTTCATTTAATGCCGGGATTTCAAAATTTATAACTTTATCACGGTTTTTGTTTATGAATATTTTCTCCCAAATATCCAATTCTATGGGTGTACTTAAAGATTTTAACAGTTTAATGTTGTGGCCAATTCTGTGGTTTTCTGTCCAAAAATGGTGTGAAAATGCAGATTTTTCTGTTTGTTTCAACTTAATGTTCCTCTGGTGTTCTTTTTGCCTGGTTAACAAGTTTCTCTTAGTTTTTCCTATGTAGCTTTTTTCAAAGGTTTCACAATTAATCTGATAAATTCCTGATTTCAAACTGTTGGGGATTGTATTTTTCAGTGGTTTATATAGCAGGTTCCTCAGACCGAATTTGTTTTGGGGTGCTAGTTTTAAGTTTAGTCTTTTGAAGATTCGTTCAAATTTTCTAAAAACCCATGGATGGTAGGTGAATTTTCTATATTACCAATTTGTGTTTTTAAGTGGTGTGAGAGTGGTATTTTTTGATATTATCTTCAGTTTTTCTTTTCTCTTCATCATGTTCCTTATGATGGCTGGGTTGAATCCATTTAATACCGCTATGTCTTTTATATGTTGTTGTTCTTTCAAAAATTCATCCTTACTTAGTTGGATGTTGTATAGCCGGTGAATTAGACTTCTAAAGGCAGCTAGTTGATGTGAAACTGGGTAGTATTCATTTTTCTTTATGTAATTATCTATGTGTGTGGGCTTCAAAATCTACGCCATGACGATTTTTAGTAATCTTGAGGTCCAAAAAGGGTAGGGTGTTGTCTCTTTCTACTTCCATAGTAAATTGGATGTGATTATCTTGCAGGTTTAGTAATTTTAGAGAATCTTCTCTAAGTTTTTCCGGAATGATAGCAAAAACATCATCAACATATCTCCGCCAAAATTTATAAATCTCTGGGAAGGCCTTTACTATGTGTGTTTCAAAATAGCTCATGTATAGGTCTGCTAAAATAGGCGAAAGTGGGCTCCCCATAACTAATCCTTTCGATTGTCTGTAGAATTTTTGGTTAAACATGAAGTAATTATTCCTTATGCATAAATCTGTAAGATTGATAATGTCATCTATTTCTCTGGGGTCCGTTGTAGTCTGGGTTAGCCATTTTTTGAGGACTGTAGGTATTTTTTCTACTGGAATGCTTATAAAAAGTGCCTTAACGTCAAATGAAACTAGTATGTGATTTTCCGGGATGTTGTACTTCTGTAGGTGATTTATCAATTCTAAGGAGTTTTTTATTCCCAAACTTTGAAATTTGTCAAATGATTTTAATTTTCTTACTAACCACTTTGCAATGTGGTATGTAGGTGAATTGATGCCATTGATGATGGGTCTCATGCTGTTGTCTTGTTTGTGGATTTTTGGCAGACAGTACAACCTTGGTAGTCTGGGGTTGGAAGATTTTAAGTTGTATTTTTCAGATGTACTTAATGCTTTTGTAATTGATAAAGCTTTATTAACAGAAGTGATACTTTTAGATAATGGATTTTTTGAAATTATTTCATATTCTGGGCTGTCTAACATGAGGTTTACTCTCTGAATATACTACTTTACGTAGTTTACTGAAAAAACACAATAACGGTATTCCAAATGTTTATCATATTTCGTCGCCACATGTGACAGATTAAGCTACAAAATACAGGTTGTTTCAAAACGACACCGAACGATGATAGCCGCTGCGTCGTTTATAACGTAACTAGTCCGAATTTCGGTGTCGCAGCTTCAAAATTCTGTTAGGTATAATTTTATGCGGCATTAAATATTACATGATTTTATGATTAGGCAGCGCAGAAACCACTGGTGTGCGAACCTCAAAAGCTGTTATTGAGACGCACCGGCCCGAAAACAAAAGCTTTGCTCTTTATCGGTGACCCTAGCCTCGCTCTCAGGTAATAGGGCAAAGGGCAATTCCTTGTGAAAATAGTCAAATAATGACTCGGAGAGCTCCAAGATTGCTCATTTTGCTATAATCTAATTTGTGCAGTGCTTTCAACCAGTTACTGTAAAATCACAATCTTCCTTTTCAGTTACAAATGCTTGTCTCATCCGCATTTAGTTTTGGTTAACTTTATCTACAGTTTATTGACATTGTTCTCTGTTCTTTTTATCATTTAATGCTTCCATCTTCAATTTCACTAACATTAACGTCCCTCTGAAAGGCTTAAGTTGCGTATGTCCACCCGCTTATTTGCCATCATGGACTGCTATAACGGAATTTTGGAACACGTTAAACACTCATAGCAATAATTAATCAATAACTTCTTTATAAGCCAAATAAATTCTTAATAGTAGCAAGATACGCAGGGTATGCCAGTATGTTTACAGCATACCGCACGCTACACGGCATGTGACCTATAACTGTGAACTTCGACAGCGTGAGGCACTCGTCGTTGTTCCTGTCATCGCATAATCCACACTCATTCTGGAGCATTTTTATGCGGCTCTATTTGCGGTAAAACTATCTCTATGTGTCATATAGGAGCTGAGCAACTACTTCTATATGTTCGCTCGTTTTGAAACACTATATATATGGAGATCTTTAATCAGTGTATTTAATATTACCACAATTTTCTTCAACAGTAGACGGAGCATTACATACAACGGATGAGGTTATAAACTCCAGAGCATCCAGATCTCAAAACATTTAGTTGAAGATACTATGTACTTCATTTGGTTGACCATATGGTTGATTGTAGAACGCAAGCTTGGAAGGAAAATCGTATTTCTCCCCTATGATGTTTGTATTGCTTTAGCTAACTTTTTTTTCCAGTTGAGTCACCTTGGTTACTCCAGAACTGCGATAGCTTTTACGGTTTTCCGCCTGCAGGATCCTGAACTACGTCAGCTGTCCCTTGAATTGATGCAACCCATTAAGCAGAGGATGTATCTAAGATCCATCTTCTTCGGCGATTTGGAGCCCAGTCATTTATTCGTCTAAATATAAGAAAGACTTGTACTTACTGAAAATGATTTCTAAAGGGTTACATTCATATTGCTTTCCCTAGTCACCCTTCTAAATCTATTACTTTACTTCTATCTGCTTCTTATTAATTCAAATTAACATTTGTGGCACATTTTCAAGTTGCCTTATACACCATAGTAGGTAAAGCGATAAACAGATGTTTTATCGTATAGCTAAGTGATAACTTTAAAATTCATGATTTTTGCATGTGCACCAACATGAAGGAAAAAAGAAAATAAATGAATAAATTCTCATTTGAGAACATGTAGGTATTTAAAAACTCCATACAATAATATTCTGGCAATGGCAACCTTTCTCATTATTTTACATTAACTGCTTAAACCAGAGATGCATTTTTAGTGCAGCAATAGTTTATCTATCTCTCACGGATTAAGAAATATTCAAATATTATTTCCAATGAAAAGAGTTCCAGAGGATATAAACAGAACATTTAAATATTAATTTAATTTGTCATAAAATATTTTAAATGTGAGTATGGTATATAAAATCATTAAGAGCAACTTTTGTGAATGAAAAAATATGAGATACTTTTCCATTTTAAGGGTAATTTGGGGTGATAGTTTGTATGACATCTTTGGAAGATGCTGAACTTATAACCGAATTTGGTATTCAAACCGTTGACAATTTTGAGCTATGTTGTTCACCGATGCACATACCTACATATGCCAGCGCTTGGTCCTTGGTCCTCTAAAAATGCAGTTTTTTTTGGGGGGGGGAGGGAATTCAGGTAATCTCAAATTGAGTATTTTCGGCGAATAAAAAATAAATAATCTTTGTTTTTTATAATGCTTACTCTGTTTACAGCAGTAGAGGAATTAAATATTTTTAATGCACACTAATTACACAGTCACACGATTCATCTGGAAAACATGGTCCCTTCTACTAAAGCTATATCTATCATTCGTCTAGCTTACTTATAAACTTCTATAAGTGAAACACATATGCCATAAATCCAATGTTAAAGTCAGTGAAAAATCAAATTTCTGATCTAAAGATTTGAAACACCATATTACGAGTATAACCAAATCGAGGCACCTCTGTACCAAAATTGAATACTATATAATCAGTATTCAAAGAGGAAATCGGATATGTTTTCCAATTCTGGTTCTAATTCCTACATCTCTTACATTTGATATGCAAAAGGTACATAATGCATTGAATCATTTAAATAATTCAGTGAAGACATCTAATACAGGTTAAGGTCCTCATATAAGGCCCTCATAAGGTCCTCCTCCATCACCTATACTTAATTACAACATGCAAGCAAAGTTTCGGAGTGGACAAGGACGGCCGGTGAGGCATTGTATTGACGGTGCCATAAATAAATAAAATAAATAGCAAATAAATATAAATAAATGAATAATAAATAAATGAATAAATAAGTAAATCATAAATGAATGAATAAATAAATAATAAATCAATGAATAAAATAAATAAATAAGGGTTGTTAAAATATAAATATGTGTACCAATTTCGAACGATTCAGGTAATCTTATCAATAATCCGTCCTATCTTATAATATGCTGTACCAAACAGAACGTACAGGGAAACGGAAATATATATTTATTACATCCGTACTCTTGTTACGCACAGGTGTAACGAGCACAGCAAAAGTTTGATAACACAATACATGGGGAATGTGATACGAAACGTTCGTGTACGATTTCGCGACGGAGAGACAGTTATCTTAAATCCCGTGCTTTATTGCACTCTAGCTAAAAAAATTGTAAGTTATGCGCCAGAGAAGTCTCGGCACCACCTTCTCCCATAAGAAGCCGTGCATAAGCAGACATCCTAGCCCTTAACACAGGGGCTTATGAGCGTTGATGGTGCCGTTGTGGAATCGGCACCAAACCAAGGAAAACAACCAGGACAGGGCGCTTGCGTTTAGCGCGCCTATTCACACGAGGAATCAGATACACAGAAACGATCATTTTTGCGCAGCTCCTATACACTTCTCTCTCTTTCGTTTTCTTACAGATGGTGCCATGGTACAGCGGCACTCCTCAGAAGCCGCCCCTGGGAGTGGAAATGTAATTTCACCTTCTATAAACTTATATCACAGTAATTTAAGATGAGCTGAAATTCCACTTAGTAATTTAGCTTAGTGCTTTAGTGATGGTGCGAAGTCGCACTTCAGATTTGAATCCTACATAGCAAGTGCGCAAGTTTATTAATTGCTTTTATTTATTGATTTCGACTTATGGTTGAATATTTCATGTAATATTTTGTGCGAAAATTAAAATAGGTTACATTCGTTAAGTTACATAAGAACGAATTGAAACTAATACCTTGGTAATTTCTTGAATTTTAAAATGTGTTTACTGAGTCAGATATAACACACTATATTATTAGTTACGTTATCATAGTCAAACACTTTCGTTCATGTTGTTAATGATTAAAACTTAGTAAAACAGAAGAGCTCTTTTTGAACGACCTGTCTTCAAGTCTCCTAGATTGGTCGGCTAATTTAAAAGGAATATTTGTGAGCTTGTATAGATAAATACAACCGGCAGCGGTTGCTTAGCTTGCTTCAAAAAAGGTGTATATGAAACCAGGATAAGGCATAAAAATGAAATGTGTAGTGTTTAACGCCCGCTTTTACTACATACGGCACCGCAGGCGGTGGCACTGATGATGCATGAGATGAAGATGGGGCACCGGTGGAATGAGATGGCGGGGGAAACCGGAGGTCCCGGAGAAAACCCGCCCCAACGCCGTGTTGTCCACCACAAATCTCACTTTGCGGTCGCCTGGGATCGAACCCGGGCCGCCTTGGTGAGAGCCAAGCGGTCTAACCACTGAGCCACGGCGTGGCCTAGGATAAGGCATAATAAGAACAGGAGACCTCAACGAAAGAAAATGCTCAATCACTCCTCTGTAAGTAAGAAGGGCTGTTTTTCTAAGATTCCAGAAATACCAATTCCTTTATATTTCATTTTCAAGGATATTTAATTATAGGTATCCATAAAGGCTTAATTAAAAGAGATAAATTTATGAAACCTTCAAAATACCTAATATGTATTTTGAAATATCTGTCTGAATACAAAGTTCTTTTAAAGTTATTTAAATTTATTTAGGAGTGGAAGATTTTATTTATTAGTCCAGTTTTTATTTAGTAAGTCATTAGATATGTGAATTATATGAAATTATACGCAATATCGTATTTGAGAGACAGTGTATTATTTTTAAATGGGTAGAAGGGGAATGAAACCTAAATAGTTGTCTAGCTTCATTTGGAATTAGGAATTACAACTAAAATGCCAAATACTCGGTGATGCATGCACATTGTAGAAAACAGACATATTTGAGTCATTATCAGTGGCGTTATAGCACAGGAGATTCCATTCACCTTGTTCGGGTAGGTGTGAAGCATTAATTTTTGTATATACTTATTTGCAACAATCTCATTCATTAGAGTATTACATGCAAGAATTCTCTAAATTATTGATTCTCATGGAGAACTACAAGTTTTCCAAAACGGTGCATTTTTATTACTGAATAAAATAAATTAAAAATAGATAGTTGCTAGACATACAAAATGCATCACTGACCTGGGACGATAAACTTAAATCTCTTACTACCTAGTGGATTTTAACTCGTATTAATCATACACGGACATTTTCATTTCAAGGTCTCTGGTTTGCTTTCTTTACTGCTCTCCTGAAGTAGGTAGAGGAAGCACCAATTACATCCTAGTCAACTTTTGGGTATCGAAATTTCAGAGGAAATTACACCTCTTCCAGATCCCGAAACCCAAAATATAATTCGAAGAAACACTATGCTGCTATGTGCTTGCATGTGTTTATGTTAGTGTGAATGGCGTAACTACAATAAAGTCGTTAAATGCCAAATACAATACACATTTAAGTTGAATATTATTTAAGTACAACAGTCGATAGTTTCTTTTCTTTTAATTGTACTACTCCTTATAAATATCTGCAAAGTAGATATAATTCTTAATGAATTCTTTAGAAATGACTGGGAAAATGTGGGATACAGAAAGAGGTTCATGAACACAATAACTGCACGCCACTTTATTAAATTCAGATATAAAGGAAATCAGCGATAACAAAGGTAGAAATTTTCAATAAAAATGTCTGGGATGAAGGGTGGAGACAGTAAACAATAGCTAAGAACGAGAATTCACGTGGAAGAAGGGGAAACGAACATAAAATAAATTAAAAGGGAATAATTATACAATTAAAGGCTATTCAAAATATATATTACAAGGAGAAGGAGAGCTTCAAAGCTGTAGGCCGGAGGCTAATGAGTCAACTAGGTATAGGAACGATAAAAGAACTCCGTTCATGAACTGAGCGAACGTTGGCGGAGATAATATACGGGCAAATCTAAGAATTACTAAATCAGTCATGTGTACAGAAAGGGCAGCCAAGCACAAGCATCACGATAATATGTAGCAGAAGTATTGGACGTGAACTTTCTAACATGAAACACAAATCAAAATAAATGATAATTTCCCCCATTCATCAAGGAAATTAACCAGAACCTGGATTAAGAGAGCTGTCAGAAAAGAGAAAAATGATGTGTTGAGAAATCTATCTAGGGCTGAGGTAAACTAAGATGTGGGTTATTTCGGCACTTGCTTTCACATGTATATGCCTTTAAGACATAAAATTTTGTCTCATTCCGAGACGGGGGAAAGTCATTGCAAAGTAACAGGAAGAAAGGTACAAAGGCCTTAGGAGCGTTCGTGGGAGATTTTGGGGCTATAGAACGTCAATATAGGCGACCCCAAAGACACCAGATAGCAATTTCAATGATTATAAAACTAACTGTGGGAAATGTAGCATACAACCTGTAGGTAGAAACAAAAACGTTAATGTCATGTTAAGCAAATAAAGAGGCACGTAGGTGATTCACACTGTGTTAACTATTCCTCTTTCCGTCCGCACATCCTGGAAGCCAAGAATTAATTTCCCTAAAGCACACATCACGTGCTTTAACTACTACAGAACTCCTCTCCATTCACAATTCCTCAAACCATACTCACTAAATCATATAATTATGGCGGTTGTTCAATTGCTCACTTCTAAATAAACTTTCCTGTACCTTTCATCACTTTCAGGTTTTTTTCCTGCAGTTGGTCTGAATTTACAAGAATTCCAGGATTCACTGATCTAAATTTCAATTCCGTCTTTTTTCTCACATATTATCTCAAATAAAAAGCATAAAACACTAGACCAGTAAATAACGAGCTGTTGTATTAGTTCCCTGATATTAATAGGTAACTACCTACAACAAAATATATATTGAAGTCATTTATTGTGATTTGTAGGAAACAGACGAAAAATAAATTTTCTGAAGGGTGTTTTGTAAAGCACCTATTTATGCAGAAGCTTTACTTTCCCTACCACGTAGCAGATGGAGAGGGTACTGCACTCCACCCAAGACTTTTATGCCTGCATTTCGCCCCAAATACTGTTTAAAGTTCCCTGAATAAAACAGCAGCTCTATAAAAAATCTCTCTCTCTCTCTCTCTCTCTCTCTCTCTCTCTCTCTCTCTCTCTCTCTCTCTCTCTCTCTCTCTCTCTCTCTCTCTCTCTCTCTCTCTCTCTCTCTGTGTGTGTGTGTGTGTGTGTGTGTGTGTGTGTAAGCAGAATAACTGAACAATTAATGTCTGATAAATGCCAATTAATTTCGGTAAGTACATTAAAAGGTGCAATACGGTTTTCAAGAAGATCTCCCATTCTGTTGCATGGGCTATTTTTCAAAATGTTCGATTTTCTCAGAAATAGCTAAATAGGTACGAAATCTTTGAAACACGTGATAAATGAAATGCATATCTTGAATTCTCTTGGAGTAGCCTGTGAATTCCACTTCTAAAGGATGACGTTTTATTTCCAATAAAATTTTCTGTTTCGTCAACCATTTCCGAGATATCCAATACTGGTTTCAGCTTTTCAGTACTATGTGATTTTTGTAGTCGTGTCGTTATTCACTTGTTTCAGGTAGTGTCATTTAAACAGTATGGAATTTTAAAGCAGCATTTAAATACCCGAGTATCGATACGGCTCACCCTTTCTCTTGACGTACAACAACATGTGTAATGGAAGAATAACGGCTAATGTTTATCTTGATTAACACAAGAGGATAGAAAAACAAGCTCGCGTAAAATTAGTTTGTAGAAACTATGTAAAAATAAATAATAGTGGACAGAGAAAGTCATGTCATTGTAACACATCACACGTTTTGTTTTGTTTTAGATCAATGTAGTACGCTCAGAAGTACGTCACGCACAAGCATTGCCACCAATTTTATTGTAATAAATATTTACTTTTTCTAACGTAGATTTTACGAATGAAAAAGCACTGAAAACAAATTGAATAGCAGTTAAAATTTTAACATAACAATAATTCAACTAATATGAACGAAAAACGGCATTCAATGTGAATTTATACCAGTACAACATAAAGTAAGTGTGAATACTTGTTGAAAATTTACCTGACTGTATTTTTAAGATAAAGTTAGAGAAAATTGTGTGAGATTTGAGTATTTTACCTATTGTAAATTAATTAATATGTGGTTTTTCTTTAAAGATTGTAAACACACTTGTTTTAGTAATTCATAATTGCATTCATGGGCATGTTTAACTGATTGAAATACCTCCCTCCAATTTTCACTTAATTCTGATTTTCAAGAGATATAACCACCTCTCAGTTTTAATTGTTCAATATCTTGTCTCTCATCATCTGATAAAACGAATACAAAATAGGAATGATTGGCCCGACAGAAGTAGCCCAAGTCGTTAAGACTCCGACTGGTGATTAGGTGGTCCGTGGTTCAAATCTCGCCAGATTAGCTCTGCCTGAGTGATGCTTTGTTTTTTATACTGTTTACTTCATAACCAAGAAATGTTTGGAAAGTATCCTCAACTTAGACCTGGAACATGTCCTTCCCAAAATATATTTTCATATATTTCACTGCATGTATCGTTATTGTCCACCATATATGGTATCGTATATAGTAAGGATGGACGTCAAATACAATACAAAATAAGGATTATACATTAAACTCTCTATTGAAGGTTATATTGTCCGTGCAGCCTCCCTTTGTACCTGTATAACCATAACGTTTACACTGAAATCATTTCTGTTGAATATTATTAACATTAACGTAAAACCAATGGGAAAATATTCCCCTAATTTTGAGAACTTGGAGAAAAAAGAAATGTTTACTGGCTAGGAAGTGGTAAGACTTTTTATGGAGGTATTACCTGCAATCTACAACACTACCAGTATACTGAAATATGCTAATATACTGATCGTTTACTATGAAAATAAATGCCAAATTCGATTCAGAAATCATTTAACATTGGTAAGCAACATGTGATTCATTTAGTTGTTTCTTTGATTATGAAATTCTTTTCTTCTGAGCGAGGTAACGTGCAAAGCTCGTATTCGTATTCCTGTTGACCATCCACTATGAGCTGTAATATTTTTGGGTTTTCCCTGGTCGGTTGGTTGGTTTTGGAGTTGTTTTCCTTCGACGATTTCATTTCCCTCGTTTTCTCTTCATTCGTTTCCTTTATGTTTCATATATGCTTCAAGGTTTCATGGTGTGAGGCGGTGCCGGAAAGATATAGCGGATTCTTGTTGCAAGGAAATTTTACGGATTTATGCACGTCTGTGCAGCTTGTAACCTTCCATGTTTCCTTTACGTCAACCTTTCCTCGTGGGAATATAAACCGTAACAGATCTGTGCAGTTAGGTGCCCCTCTTTCTTGTAAAATCTTCAATATATAAGTTCTTTTCGACGAGTTTTGTTGTATGGAATAAGAATGTACGCACATCTCCATTATTGTACCGTAAGTGGAGTTGGCAAAATAATCTCCAATTAAGGCGCAGTTCACCAGTAAAACAAATCAAAGCTGTATCTGCACATTTACCCTTCTTTATATTCTATAACTGTAACATTGGCAATGACTAAAACAGGTAGACTGAGAAATGTTAGCATAGGTAATGTTAGTCGAACTGAACAAAGAGCTTTGGCCGGATTAATGTTCCTCTTCCCCCTTTTTTCTCTTTAGCTTTATTGTTTTCCGTTGTTTCTGGTATTTTTCTCCGTTTACTGTTTCACATATGCACACAATTAAAATTCCCCAAGGTCGGATTCGAAGCCATAGTGCCCTGCACAATGAAGCACTCGGCTGTGGGGTTTCGGCTGTCTCGGAGAGATACTGAGCAATAGAATGGATAGCCAGGGCAGAGATTCTGTATTATATTGATGTAAGTTTTGCCTCATGTTTTTGGAAGAATTGGGTGAACTGAATTAATGCATTGGCATTCTGCTAAGACTGGTTCAAATCAAAAGAATGGACTCTCCTATAAACGAATATTAGATGTTTATATTTTTAACTACCCCTGACTGATTAAGGAAGAGCAATAATTCGAAGGGTCAACGTGCTCTGCTTTCCTTAATATATATTTTGCACATTAGAGTTTTAAATGTTCGGTTTAGGTATAGATTTAGATTTATTTACATAAAATACAAGTAAAGGAATAAACAATGTGTAGAAAGTCACCTCATGACCATCACAAATTTACTGAGATTGCTGTTTGAATATTTCGTTTGGCAATGTTTAACGCCCATTCTTACTGCATACGTTACCATATGGACACTGATAGTGCATACAATGAGCTGATATTAGGGAAAGAAGCATTTTATGCCTAAATTTAGGATATCTTTACGGCATTTGTCCCTTAAGAGGACTGAGAAATCCTAAGTTAGGAAGGAATTTGTACCTCGCACTTCCAGTACCTTAACATATCTATTTGTCTTTTCATACTAGTTCTGTATAGCGCACTTTGAAAAGTGAACCTAATTTAGGAAAAGAGATGCACTGTTCAACGCTTTGCAGCCGGAATTTAAGATTTAAGCTACTGGCTGTTCTTCACAATAAATTTCAATTCTATTCCTTGTGAGAATAAAAGGTCAGGAGGCCCCGGTCATGTCAGTAGTCAAGAAGTAGCATTTACTGGCTCCCCAAGGCTCCTTGGCAGCTCCCAATTACATGTTGACGGATGGAAGTGTAATTCGGTACTTCACCATTCTTCTTCTTTGATTTTGGCATTTCTTACGCATTATTTACTTAGTATCCGTTCCTATTCCCTAGACATACTTAACATCTCCGACAAAATAGCTAGCTTTTTGTCCTAGCCAACTGTTGTGCTATCGTCCCTCAAACAAATAAAATATAAAATGATAAAGAAAATCACGGCTATTCCGAGATATAATTATTAGTGTTACTTGAGGTGGTAGTACAGCCTTTCTCCATTTTTTTTTATTTTATCCATCGATCAGCAATTATGCTTTACAGATGTTTGTTATAAAATACATAGGAACAGGACACATAACAATGGAGGTAGCCATGAACGACTCCTCTAACTAAATATGGAGGATAACTGTAACACAAATTGAGAACTTAAAGTCTGATGGTAGTAATCACGTGTCTGAGTCGTCTGTGCTGGAGACGTCACTCAGGAGAAGATCTTGGGGCAGTCTGCGCTTCAGGCGAGTTGGCTGGCGAGTGCGACAGCCGAGACGGTAGGTAACAGCTCCAGGGACCTCCTGGAGATGGTAAAAGAATGGACGTGCCAGGCGTCGGATGTATTGGTGAACGGGTAGAAGACCAAACTCATGATGAAGCTGCTGGTTTCGGATGAACCATGGAGCGTTTGTAACTGTACGAAGCACCCTGTTTTGTAGTACCTGCAGTCGGCGGAGATTAGTCTTACTGGTGCCACCCCAGACTGGAGCTGCATAGGTAAAAATGGGACGGACTAGAGATGTGTAAAGAAGCAGGGAGGATTCATAACCAAGTGAAGTGCGCCTGTTGAGTAGAGGGTACAGTTTTGATAGCCGGGCAAATGCAAGCGTAACAGACCGACAGATGTGGGCGTTCCAAGTAAGTCGAGTGTCCAGTAACACCCCAAGGTATTTCACTGGCACATTGCTTGGTAACCATGAGAGCGGTTCCCCCAGCAGCCGTGCCTTTCTCCAATATGTACTAATAAGCGGAACATATGAATTATTACTTCCATGCGAGATACGATTATATTTTCTTGTGTTAACTTATGAAATGATAGCTAGAATTTAATATCATATTTACTGTAATGTTACTGAGTGTCGAAGATTTTCAAAAGACAAGTAATAAATATTGCTAATAATAGGATATTACGTAAATAATGGAATGTGTCGGCAGCGAGTATATATATATATTAATACATTTATTTCACATCCTGATATTTACATTTTTTCTACATTCTGCTATTTACATTTTGGACAAGAACAAATGAGAGAAGAAACTTGTTTGACAGTGAAACAAAATTACTAAACACTAAATAACTACAGAAACAATTACCTTCGTTCGAAAAAGAATTGATATGCCTTATAAAACTTGGCAGATTTTCTAACTCCAAAGAGCTTAGCATGCCCTGTTTTCAGATAACTCACATATTCAAAAGGATTTACATACTCCGAATATTTCAGTACATAATGCACTGTATGAGCTAGTAACTACACACAAAACCGATGTCTGGCAGAGGGAGTGATCAGAAAGTTCTGTTCGAGAAGAATGTGTGGTGTACACCAGTCATATCGGGTCAAACGGAGTTGCTGTAAATACTTACTACTTTGCTTGTTCAAATCTCCAGCGGGGAACAAAAAGTTGTAAACCAACAAATCTTAGCCAAATGCTACCAGCCAGAGGTACAACTTTTAGAGCCAAGCAACCAATGAAATTGTTCTAGAAACTTCCATAGACACCTGGAGCGACCAAGGTAAATATTATAAACATTTAAAGGCTAGAATAAGGATAGATACGAGCAAATATTGTCAATAAGGAATCAATAGAAATATAAGTTTATGTATTTTCAAGGCCCAGAAAAGGGGGATACCGCTAAGAGCAGTATCTATCAAATTCAGTTCTAATTGTTTGCCTGTGGAAGAAAGATATGGCAGGCAATAGGTTAGCGAGTTCCAGGAATTTACAAAGCATTTTGCATAAGGAGAGACCTTAAGATACACTAATACTTAATTAGCACGCAGAGAATCTTGAACAGCGATGAAGCCGTTTAAGCGTAACTATCCATCACTGCACATGGAGCGAGCGGAAAGTCAAAACAAACCGATATGAATGCGTCGCAACACTGGACGTATTACGGTGCTTGCGCATCGAAATGTTTGAAACATAATGTCAGTACTTTACATCGTACATCTGTTTTTGTTTGATATTTCATTTATCTAGAGAAATAATTTACACGCGTTAGTTCATAGATGTACACCTCTTACAATTAAAATTATATATGTATTTTTTAAACCAAAATGTTAGGCGTTCATTGACATAGCTTTTTTTCTTTTAAATATCCATTTATTCTTCATGGCATTCTTCAATATTTGCACAATTAGCATTACAGTGCACTAGAATATATTTCCTAAGGCTCAAAATTAAATCTGTGGTTTCCAGTTAAACACTACATAACTCGAGATCACAGCATGTAGCTTGTGCAGTCCATTTACTTATTCTCAGGTAGACCGTTTTCTTTCAAATGATTTCTGATTTCGCAAAATCTGGTGTATCTGCAATTTTTTTTTTTTTTTTTTTTTTGTGGAATTGCTAAAGGTTAGGCTTACTATTGTATCCTAAACAGTGTACACTACAGTTATTCCATAACACGGTTACCCTGGAGTCATTCTCTCTCTTCGATCGAACGGGCTCGCTCCCTCGCTCACTCACTCACTCACTCACTCACTCATTCATTCATTCACTCAAACACACACCCACCCACGCACCCACCCACTCACTCAATCTCTTCCATCGATGTCCAAGTTTAGCTGCCTGATAATTCGCAGGAAATTATTCAAAGTAATCACACGGATTACAACTGAGGGACTTGACTGTAAAACCTGTTAAGTGACAAAGCCAGAAATCACAGAAATTAGCAATTTAAATTTAAAAAAAAATATATTTTAAGATCAGAATAATTACAGAGTAAAACTAACTTAATGCCACTCTAAACACGAACATATGTAATCTCTGAGATGTTAACATTTTGTTAAGAATTTTTATCAGAGGTGATAAAGCAGCTTTATTATCGTAAGGCGTAGTGAATTTGTTACTTAACGCTGTAACTTTTACTGAAATACGAGGTTTTCTTGTTTTCGTATATCATCATAATATTATGACACTAACAAAAATGTAGTGCAATAGACAAAGAATGGGACTTTATCGCTGAGGTAGTAAGTTTAGTAGGTATAATTAAGTTTGAACTTGTAGTTTTATTTACTAGAGCTTGAGGTTTCATTGTCTACACTGCTGGAAGACTCCAGGTTGTGATAATATTGATGGTGAACAGGCGGAATCCACTGAAGGCATGACATGACATTTTTAAGCTTCATTGCATCAACAGGGATAGGATGTGTAAATTTTTGGGATGAGTCATTTGTAGGAAATATTTCACTAGAAGGACAATCTCCCTTCTCACTTTTCCATCGCCCTTGATGTTTCAGCAGCATATAAGTATTTGCAAATAGGGTCAAATGGAAGCTTTTATATAGTTACACAGTAAATCGTAGTAAAGCATTTTAAGTGCAGTATTTAACTTTCTACAATAATAATCCGGCATTACAAGTAAAAACTTTTAGGCGCATTCAGTTAGCACGTTCTTCATGAAGGTTATACGAGCTGTGAGCTCCTTGCCTCTTCTTCTAATTTACTTTTACTTCTCTCTGTGGAATCAATAAGCTGCAGATATAATCTGGATCCTTATCACTATCATGTCCTTCAAGTTTATTCAATAATAACTGCTGATTGCCACCATATCCTTCATTTGGCGAGGACCTTCCATCAACGCCTTCACTACTCTTGGCCATTTTGTTTACTCTAAACATGCTTCACTTGAACGGCACTGCCCGCCTCGGTAGCGTAGACGATAGCGTGTCTGCCTCACGTTCAAGAAATCCCGAGTTCAAATCCCTATCAGGGTAAGTTACCTGGATAAGGTCTTGTCCGAGGATTTCCCTTATCCTGAAAGACAAATGTCGGGTAAATCTAAGCTCTATGGAATCTGGACTCGTTTGAGCACAATTTTACCCATTTCATTCATCTCATTCATCGTCGATGTGACTTAACTTTGGAGGACGTAAACTAAAAAAAAAAAAAAAAAAAAAAAAGAACGGAACTGCACATGCCAGAATAATGCGACATTATTCTACTGCCACCTGTGGAGTATCTCAATAGTGCATCGTGTTTTACATGCAAAAGTCCAAATTCTCAATTACCTATGTCACTCAACATGTTCACAGTAGATAACCTCAATTTATCATAATTTTATATCTAGTTATGAGAGTAGCAACTTATACAGTGCACCAATATATTTGTCGAATTTGCATCACATTACATAACCATATATGCATTTCGTGTCATGTAGCTTTATTACACCATCTTTATAAAATTTGAGTAACTTAAAAATCGGTTAAACATTCCTGGGCGTTATTTCAAGTAGACTTGTAGTACACGCCATGACAAGATGTACATGTACCGACTTAAAGTACCCCAGGCAAATAATTACTCATCCGCGTATGCACATAACAATAGCCCACATCGATATCATCGTTACCAACAACAGAAGTGAACTTCAACCCAGGGGTCATCGGAGTAACTCTATAGAAGTTGATCATTCCCAAGGACCGTTATGTGTGACAACAGTAAAACTGTAAGCAAGTGTGTGTGTATGTGTGTGTGTGTGCGTGTGTGTGTGTGTGTGCGCGCGCGCGCGCGCGTATAACATAATAGAATTCCACCCTTCACCAATGAAAAGTACAATTTTGTGACACACATGTTATAAAAACACCTTATTTAATTTAGTAAATTATTAAAATATTAAGAATGGCTGGCTCCATTGTTCAGTCGGTAGAGCACCTACCTGCCGTGCGAAGGGTCCCAGGTTCGATTCCCGGCTGGGGGTGGGGATTTTTCTCCAACCAAGATAATTCCCCATCTTCCCCAGAGTCTGGAAGTATGAATGAGAGTGAGAATACGTGGGTGATCTCAACGAATACCAGTTAACACCTTCGGTATGACCTAAAGGAGAACGGCATCCGATATGACCATTGCAATTAAAAGTGGGGTATAAATGGACCAAATAAATAAAATAAAATATTAAGGATATGCAAAGCCCTCGTATTAGAATACTAAAAGATGATTTTAAAAAGCACATGTTTACGAACAAGAAGGCTTTGCCATTTATTTGAGGATATCATGGTGTATTACTCTACAGAAAAATCACTGCCATGCCGCAGTGGCCTAATTCGTGGAAATTCTGCTTTCCGACCAGTCAATGTTATGCATTTTTATTCTACCTTTAAGCACGGTTGTTCTTGTCCCATTCTCTAGTAGCCCGCCTTGGTAGCTTTTTCCGTGGTTTTCCCTTATCCTGAAATACGAATTTCGGGTAACTCTAAGCTCCATGGACCCCGGATAAATTTGAGCATCATTTCAACCATTTCATTCATCGTCCGATATGACTTAGCATTGGAGGACGTAAGAAAAAAAATCCCTAGTAGGAGCTGGTGGTAGAACGTGGAAGTAGGATAACAAAAAATGCCACGGAAATGTCATTTCAAGAAGGGAAGAGGGGGGGAAGAACATTTAGCAACTAAGACAAAACAGAAGAGAATAAACTAAAATCTGTAGATACCAACATATTTTAAACCCCTTAAGTAAGAGAGTTTCACCTTATTACGCCCATTCAAGATTAGAAATTAATTTAGCAATATTTTATAATAAGCAACACAAGAGTATTGTTTCTTGGGATGGGCACGACCCTGCATCATTTCCAAAGAGTTTAACTTGTTGACCTAGTATTGGCGAACCTTCATATTTTATAACTTCACCTCCATGTACCTATAAGTATATGTTAAGCGTATTATGTGAAGCTATGTGGCTTTAATGCTACCTATGTAATTGCTATGGGACCAAAGATAAGGTACAGAGACTTAAAATTTCAGCTACTGTGATTACCTAAAGAATTACTCGACAATTCCAACCGATTATTGTTTCACTGCCTAAAGGTTTTTATAGGTTATGCAGCATTTTCGGAACTTACAGAATTTTGGGGGACAGGTTAGGAAAGTTAAACTTTCCACCGAAGTTTCACATTCTTTTGCGTGAATATCAAGGTGTATTTTATCCGTTATGAGGAATGGGCAAGGCTTCGCAAAGTTATAAGGTATAAATGGGAATGATTCACAATAAAACAGCATCTAGATATTTGTACACCAAACTTGCAAGTTTGGAAGGTCACCTGTGTAACGTCGGGGAGTCAACTGGTGCTATAATACATATATGTAGAGATCGGATAGCTTTTCAGGTACTTACGGAGTTCAACGTCATCACAGAAAGACAAAGCTCCATGCCTCGAGTCACTAACGTTTTAAGTCTGATTATACTTTGCCGTCTTGTAAGTTACAGTTCATATAACCAGTATGAATGAAAAATTGACACATATTCGCAAATTAATATTGGCGTTGGGCTTAACCATCCAATCTGTTCCAAACTAGAATGATTCTGTAGTAGAATTATAGACTCAGAGCAGCAAGTCTCTAACGTTTCCAGGACGAGTTTCAACGGATGTCTTCTGGATGCCTCCCATTAGGAAGAAGGTTAGGATAGAGGTCCCGCATTAAGGAAGAAAGAGCTCATCACTTGAAGCACAGCTTACGCTTGCGCCTTATGCAACTGACCACGGAGTCAGACCCTACAACCCTGAAAGTTGAAAGCTAATGAAATGAGAGAAAACGACAAAGAGTAAAGCTGGTTCTAGTGTAATATATGTAGTCCTCTCTAGCATTCATTAACGGACTGATAAAAACATTACAGTTGGGGAGAGATGTCCAATAGGAATCGAATCTCAGACGTTAGTTCTTGAGGCATGCCGCTCGGAATAAGAGAACTTACTTGTTTTGAACACATTATTTTTATTTCCAGCATAACACAAGGGAGAGACACCTAGCCCCGGATATCAGTGAGCTTCTCTTAGTGTTACCAAATGTTTATCATCCAAAATCTTGAGAGAGGTCACAATTGCTATGCCTGGGCAGCTCATCGAGTGTATATCATTTTGACAACAATGTAGCCGAAATACCTGGAGCAGCAAGCATTCAACCGTCACTGCTTGTCTTAATGGTAGACGATTTATTTTGTTTTTGTTATAACGATCTATATTTATGTTTTATGCATGAGAACCTCTGAATCAGCCAAACATAATTGGTTTGTTCCCTTAGAAGCAAAATTTGTGGATATTTGTGTACATCCCCGTACAGATAGGTATTTTATAAAGCGGAAATACTTTTTAAAGTTATGTTTACTAAACATGCAAAATAAAAAAAAAATTCTGTAGTACATTTAGTTGATAAATTAATGCTCTCAAATCGGAGAATATATCTTCCGACCTGGCTTTTCTATCATATTGGACGAATAATGTGGATGAAACTCAGCAACCAGTTCCGTGTATAACTCCCAACTTTACCTCGGTTAGCGTCGGTAATTGAAACCAACAAAGAAATCAGAGCAGCCGAAGATATATCCGTAACACGAAGCAAACGGAAATTAGAAATGTCATTTCCGATACTTTTCGCCAACCTTCACTGCTTCCTGGCAGTCTAAGAGAGGGGGGTATAAAGGAAGCGAACATCACAGGAAAGTGAAGTCCATACAA
>CM060950.1:47642611-47757611 GCA_030765055.1 Mantis religiosa | reverse complement strand
CCGAGCAGGATGGCTTAGGCAGTTTCGGGAGGCCCAAATTCGATTCCTGTGGCCGAACTACATGACCCATGGGCTTTTTCGGGGGTTTCCCGGGTCGCTAGGCGAATGCTGGGTAGCTTAATTACATCCCACGAATTTCCTGTCCCTCCATTTCATCTCCATTCTCAATTCACATCACCTCTCACCTGATGGTCCCCTTTAGGGTAGAAGGTTCGGCTGATGTCTCGGCGGTGTATGGCGGGATGATATGGTAAACTGCTGAGGTAAACTACTTCCTCCTCCGGTAGGTCGGTTGCCGGTCTCCGCGCCTCTGCTGGGACCAGTTCGGGACCGCCAGCCAGGGACCTTTGAGGCTTGGCTGCCGAGCTCGTTCCCGTCCCGCAGTAGGGAAGTGTGTCCGTTGTACTAGCCTCTATTCAAGTAAACTGTAGGGATGCTGCCCTCTGCAATGTCGTGGCTCCTTGGGTCGTCCGCCCTCTGTCTCCTCTCCCCTGATCCTTCCTCCCGGGGTGCACCAATTTAGGGCATAAGCACAATGGGCCCAGAATGGTGGCCTATGTATCGAATCCCCTCCGTGATGAAACCTTAATCCTAATCCTAAATGTTTGCATTTTTTTTTTTATTAAAAACAGAAAAACATTGACAGACTTTCTACATAATGAGTTATGTGGGTTGTGCGAGTTCTTGAAAATGTTAGCCTGTTTAATATAAAGGAACCTCAACTGATAAATTTGACATTTGCTCTATTTCTCATTTTCAGATTATGTCCTTTCCACACATATGAACGTGCTCACGCGCATAGGCACATGCACACGCCCTTTTATACGTAAAATGATTACTTTCAGTTCAGAGAAATTCAAACAAAAGTATTTTCAGAACTAATGCACTTTTTCTGGGAATGTGATACTTCTCATGTGAGTGGGAGAGGGAGAGAGACTAGGTTAAATATGAATGATTTATATGGAGGAGAAGATACGTCGATTTATGGTCCTAATTTAAAAATTTACAAATTGGTAATATAATTATCCTCTCAGTAAAGTGGCTAAAAGCACAAGGATCACGAGACAAGCGCAGAAACCGTGGAAACAGGCCTTCAGGATCAATCTTTTCTAACACTAAAAATTGCTTTAAGTTTTTTGAAGAAAGCCCTGGTAGTTTTTGCTGCAAAGTACCAAACAGTTACCAGCATGTGGGGCCAGTGTCGAAGGGTACGGCGAAACTCC
This sequence comes from Mantis religiosa, assembly GCA_030765055.1. Lineage (NCBI taxonomy): Eukaryota > Metazoa > Arthropoda > Insecta > Mantodea > Mantidae > Mantis > Mantis religiosa. The sequence continues at coordinate 47,756,388 of CM060950.1, read as the reverse complement.
TTCTCAGAAATGACACACTTAATCTTCTCAGGTAAATGGGCTCCTCCGGTGTCAATTTGCGAGATCATCCTTGATTTTTTTATCCTTTGATGGTTAATGCTGTCTAAATAAAGCCAACGAACATCTGTAAATCTCACCAAAGTCCATACTCTTGTTAAAAGAGACTCTGCCCTTGACTCTGGTTTCTCACATAAAGTGACGGGGGGAGACGCTGTAAATGATTGTTCTCTTCATTGATCAGGAGACAGAAGAGATATCAGTCACTATCATGAACAAATCATGAACGAAGAGAAAACTTGGAATCAAAGTAGAATGTCCCTCGTATCACTCAACAGAGCGTTGAGACGTATCGACCTTCACGTGACCAGCGCTGTGATCGTCTCTTATCGGGTCTTATCTGGTCGATTAGAAGAGTGAAATATTACAGATAGACCGCAAACAAAATGGGGTCGGTGTGCACATGCGCAAGGAGAGCCTTCTCCCCTTCTCGCCATCCAAGCATCACGTGACTCCAACCCCTCCCTTCCTGCATGCAACAGAGCGCAAACCACACGAAACGAGTGTATTTTAATACTGTTTTGATTTTCAAAGTTAACATAAATAATTACCTTGGACAGGACCTCATAATTGATCAACAAATAGATAGAATCATAGTTTCTTTTAGCCCTGAGGAACAATGCAGTAATTCGGGAGAAAATACAGAGTGAATGTAACAGTGAATGTGAAAGCGTGTAAAACATTACCAGTGCAGCCCGAGCGATGGAGGAGAGACAATCTAAATTGACGGTAGAGGGGGAAAGCTAAAGGACTCCAGTGTTGGTAAGCCATGCCTCCAACTGCATTTTGTTTGCCGTCTAGTTATAGTAAGCTGACGTATAGTAATTTACGAAACACAAATAGAGCGATTGGAATCTGCGTGTCTATATGATATGTTTTCTCGCGCCTGCCGTTGTGTGACACATTGCTGTCCAGAAGTCATGATTATATCTGAACAGAGTATACATACTACTGAAAACAGCGTTGAGGCCTACTGACCTTCAGGTAACCAGCGCTGTGATGGTTCCTTATCAGGTCTTATCTGGGCGATTAGAAATGCGAATTAATAAGTTCACGTATAGTAAGTTACGAAACATAAATAAAGAGACTGGAAGCTGAGTGTGTCTATATTATATGTTTTCCCGCGCCTGCCACTGTCACACGTTGCTGTCCAAAAGATATGATTATTTCTGAACAGAGTATACATACACTGGACTCACCGTGTATGTGCGAGAAGCTGAGGCAAACATCTCTGTATTGCGAATTCTTCTCGATACGCTTTCTCGCTTTGACATGTAAGGAATTTTCGTCGTCTAGAAGAAAGCTCTTTTGTGTATCAGACGTAATATATTTTGAAGGAATGTCCCTAAGTATATTTCTTAGCTTTCCAAAGGCATAGTTTTGCATTTTCAACAAAGCAATATCAATAATCATGCATCCTGATTTTGATATTGCAAAATATATCTCGAGGATTGAATGGCTATGGTGATTTTATCGAAGCTTTGCAATAAAATCGTAACCTTTATAGCTTTTCTCGTAGTGTATGAGTTGTGTGTGTGATTGTGTGTATCTGTACTTTAATCTCGGAATCCAATCAATCGATTTTATTAATCCTCTCACTACTGATACACACTGTCATTCCGGGAGAATGGACATGGGCGAAGTAAAATGGTTCGCATTCATGACACCCAATTTGATTACAGTTTTGTTGAAGGCAAATATAAGAGGAAATTAATATCGGCATTATTGAGTAGTAAAATTAGTGATTTTATAAAGAAATTATAGGGAGCTAGATAAATAACTGAAATAAATAATTCCCACGTTTCAAAATTAATACATAATATTAGAAGCGTGAGCTAATATTATAGCTAAGGCATTTAGGTTGCGGTGCAGTCAAATCAATAGGCAAGACATAAGCTCTCAGTACGCAGGACTTGCAGACATGCACGTAACCTAGTTCTGAACACTATAAACCAAAATGAATTCTTAGAATTTAGCAGGTCTCAAAGGACCAGTAGCGTTCCAGAGCAAACGTTCCACAGTGACATCCAAAATGTGGCAATATAAATAGGATATTTCGTGGGCAATTTTGATGCAGGCGTGACTTAAAGTGATAAAAGAGCGTGCATTTCTAAAAATTGTATTCGTTCCTTTGCCTTTTACAATATTACAGAAATGTCTTTGAGTGATCGAGTATCAGCAGTCGATAATATCTAAAGAGTATTCACGGGGTACTTACACATATTACCCGGGACATTTAGGAAGATACCCCTAGTGGAGGCGCTGTTATATGTTTACACCGCAGGGTGATCCGAGGGGCAGAGGTGTGAACAGCTGTCACCAAAATATGCACATTATTGAAGACACAAAATATGCTGCGATCAGAAAAAAATTGAATTATTTAATTCTGACGTGAAAATTCCGATCCTGTGTATGTTTTACCAAGCTTCCATCTGTGACGATATCGTCTAAGGGATGGATATCAGCTGTTATATCTGTAGAACCGCCGTTGTCATCTCTGGAATCTATAAAACAGACTGAAGTATTTGCTTCCTCTTCATTACTGGTATCCAAATATGAAATTGATTACTATTCTTTCAATTTCTTCTTCCATTAAGACATTTTGTTGCCAGTATTGTTATTCTACGGACCTAATTTTGATGCATGCATTTTTCCAATCCTCTTCAGTGTTGTCCTTTAAACATTGTCTGTTTAGTCCTTAGTGTGTGATTAAAGTCACAGGACATACTTTTTTCTGTTATTATTATTTTTTTTTACTTCATGACTTTCACAACAGTTCAATGAGCTTTAAATAGCAGTTGATGATGCGGCAATCCATATCCTGGCGATCCACTAAAATGTGCCAAATATTCCTACGTTTTATAAGACTAAATCCCATTTCCTTTAATATTCGTCAGAATGTTTTCTGTCAAAAAAACCGAAATTAATTTTCTCATTTACTGCATAGAATAACTTCTTCACTTTTGGAATTTCTTTATACACTTCATAATACTCTGAAAACGTTCTGCGAACAACGCGCATATCGAAATCGTCATTTGAAACTTCTTTTTCCGACTACGTTGTTTTCTTGAAGAAGTAACTCGAAATACTAGATTTTTCAAATTCTTTTAACGATTTTTTGTGGCTTCACTTTTTCCTACTGACGTAGCCAATCTAGCCACTGGAACTATAATAAGCCGCTTTGATTTTCCTGTGTGCAGAACTGGAAAACATTCTGAATAATCCTTCTGCGTTGTGAGTTTACAACCATCAGAGTAGACTTTATGTTTTAAAAACTTTCATTTTGAACATAATTATTAGAGAAACCTACTCTGTGATACGACACTACACTGTACTGCGGTACTCATGCGTCACACCAGAGCTAACATCTAGATTAACAACTTAATACGCAGCCTATAGCCAGCCATAGCAACATGATAGTTTCTGCTATGGCTGCATATAAACGAAGCTCACACTATTTGTCCCTCAAGCCTATTACTTGGCGGTAGCAGCGAGTGAATTCTTCGATTGGCATTTGAGTGACCTACGGCTTCTCATTGTTATCATGGAAACAGATGTTTTAAACAGTAAGTTATTGATATCTCAGAAGTTAGTAGTTCTGTAGTTACCATATCTAGCGCTGAGATGAGAAACAATAACTCTATTTATTCAAATAGTAGGGAACTCTTATCAATATATCCTTATTAGCGTCCATTATGTGTATCAGTCAACTTTCTCGCGTATATCCCGAGAAAAAGATATCACAGATATCACAGTTCGCCAGTTCACTGGAGCAGCTCGCAACGGCTTTGTCGAATACTGACATACTGAATCAAAGATGACGCTCTTAGGGAAACGCGACTTGGTGTTTTATTGCGAACATGGTACATCTTAATACTGTCCATCACAAAGAACTAAACTCATGGCAGTAGGCGTTGTACATTTTTTGTATCCCCAACATTAACGAGCGGGAAGGTGGCGGGTTTGATCACGGCCCACTGCGCACTCTGACTTGGATTTCCCCTTGACACTTACAATTAGGCGAATGCTCGGGTGTCTGTCTTCATTACTTGATTTTCCTGTGTCACATTCCTGTCTCCACCATTCCCTTCACATAAGTTCCATTTTTGAACGGACTAGGCGAAGTTGTGCAGTGGGTAGCGGATGGGGGTGACTTGTGTTCTTTATAGGTTTATATCCTGGAGTCGACCCGGTGTACCCCTAAGTCTGGCCCCTCCTTTGGAGGGGCTAATGATGCAGAGGGAGTAGGAGCGTTTTAGCTGGCATCGTTAGGGATCCCGTCCATACTTACAACATTCATCATCCGAAGGTGGTCGCATCTTTGGTCTCCTCTCATCCTTTCCTCTCAAGGGTCACGATAGAGGCACAGTGGGTCTTAAAGATCCAGATGGCTGCTGTGCCTCGATAATGGGGGCCTCTCCTTTGTACATATCTTTAGATTTATTACCATAAAAATTCCCCCTAAACATTTTTATAAAGGAGTACTTTTGGTATAATCTTCATAAATCTGACAGAATTGTGATTCAAAATCTTCTGAATAGGTTAGGTATACCGTAAATCACATTTTCATTTATGACCATATCAGTAAACTTTAATGTATCTAAACACTATAGATAGTATAAAGTTATGCTATTGGACCCAAGAAAAATTATAAATTAACGCACCTACAGGTGTCTAAATCTATCTACATGCCCTATTTTAATTCTTTGTGTAAAAAGCTGCTCTAGTCAATAGCTTTACCGATAATATTGCCCAACCACACCATAGAACGTGGCAGATACATTAGGTACATAGGTTAGAGTCTCAAGAAACCAATCCAACTGTCATTTTCAGACATAAAATGTCTTACAATGTATTGCAATCAGTTAACTACTCGGGACGCTGCACACCTAACTTGATTAAATCTGAGAGGAGATCTTTGTCATTATAGATCAGTAAGCCGACATTATATTAAGAAGATAAGTTTTTTCAGTGGTTGAAGTGTTTCCAAAGATTTTAAGAAATGTATAAGCTCTTGAAAATTAAAGCAAATATCAATAAATATATCGAAAATGGTAAGTAAATAAAATAGTTTTACCTCACATGAATTTCGAGCTTTAATCAGATCATGTTTTTGTATAGTACATATTAAGATTGTACGCAGTTTGCAACCATATACTGGCGGTAAGGGTCAAATTAATCCATCAGGAAGAAAATGGATGTCAAAGGTTCGATTATTAGTTTTGTGGACTCATATGGTATGAACATGAGAAGAGAATGTCAGAGGAGAGCTTTCTACGAGGAATAATGGAATGGAAACCAGCAAGAGGAAAGACAAGAGAAAACACATGAATACAAGGAATTCAGGCATCACATAGAAGAAGACAAATACTGACGAAAGCTTTGGGACAGATAGGCAAAATTGGAGGGATAAGGTGATGTATAAACTTGAGTTCCCAGTGAATGTAAATACAATAGTAATGCCCAATTTCACCAATGCCCGCCTCGGTAGCGTGGTGGTAGCATGTCTGCCTCACGTTCAAGAGGTCCCGAGTTCGAATCTCGGTCAGGGTGAGTTACCTGGATAAGGTTTTCTCCGGGGTTTTCCCTTATCCTAAAAGACGAATGTCGGGTAACTCTAAGCTCTATGGACCCCGGGCTCATTTGAGCATCATTTCACCAATTCCATTCATCGTCCGATATGACTTAAAGTTGGAAGACGTAAATTACACAAAAACAGATGTTAAGACTTAACACGAGTTTAGCAATAGTTAAAAAAATTGAATTTCACCAACAAGTGTTAGCGTAACACTCGAGTTAAATCTCTTGTTAACTAACAAGCAAAATTTCTTATGTTAAGTCCTTAACAATTGTAAATAGTCAAGATGGTGAGCAAGAACTCAGCTGTTGACGTCGATTTGATATATTTAAGACCGTCTAAATGGCATGCGTAATAGTGTACGGCCTATGAGGAGAAATGATTTTGAGGAGCTACCCGAAGAAAAATTTTTACGGAGGTATAGACTGTCGAAACATGTTACTGTGAAGGTTACTGCTCAAGTACAAGAGAGGTTAGGACATGCATCGAAAGGAATATGGCGATCTCGCCTTTGCTTCAAGTATTAATAACCTTGCGATTTTATAAATCACTGAATAATGTGGATAATACACTGTCCACCTCCCGTCTTGAAACGCTCAAGTCACTTGTCCTTCGCACCTTGTTTTAAATTTACGTAATACTGACAAAGTTGCATCGTGCTTGTAGTAGTGACACATGCATTTGAATTAAATTCGTTTCCAATATTTTCCCCGTGACATCTTTCTGTTTTACATTCACCGCATCCATCCTCTTATTTTCCACGGTATTCTTACACTTCGTCACCAATTCAATTAACAATTCTTTCTTCATCGATAAGAAATTTGTCTCACGGCTTTATTTATGATTTTATTCACCGCCATTTTTCAACTTGTGCAGACGAAAATGAAAACAAAAGCGCATCGCAGTACGTTCAGAAAATAACACGACTGATCCATAGCCTTCTATAGCTGTGATATTTACAAGTTTCTTGGCGTTAACACAGGTTTGTTAACATTTTGAGAAAACAGGTTGGTAAAATGCAAGAAATCTAACATTAGTGTTAGCGCTGTGACAATTGTTACATTACATATGTTAACGTCGATTTTAATATCTGTTGGTGAAATCGGGCATAATATTTGTGTTTCTCTTACTGCTTAGTAGTTCTACAAATGACATTCAGAATACAGAAAAAAATCACTGGGTATTCCCAGAAAATTCATGACATACATTTTATTTGAATATATTGTATCCTAATAAAAATTGTTAGATACCTTTGAGCAAAATAAAGCAATTAAAATTTTTAAAATAAAATGGATATATTGGATATTGCTGAAAATCTTCATGTCACGCCTTTGGAAATTACTGAACTTAAATAATAAATTTGGTATTTATTTAAGCTTTCGTTTTCAATTACTTGCTGTTCACAAACAAACAGCCGAGTCCTTTTTTAAAAAAATTTCACGCCTCAAAAATCAATAAAATGAAAAAATAATCATGTAAAATGGAAGATAAAATAAAGTGACCCTCAAAATATACATTTTCAGAATCTCCAGGAAAAGGATTTATATACTCGTTTACTACGCTAATGGTGCAACAATTGAAAGATGACGTGCCATCAGAATACGTTGACATTCAAAATAACGATACAGGTAAATAATGCTTTGAAACTCACTACAATTAGGCAATCGCCATGTTTCCTAATTGTGCAATCATATTAAGAAATTGCATCATAACTTCTTAACGTTCCATATCGACAAATGTTACATTGCAGCTATTAAAACTTGGAAGTGTTTGGGTTACATTTGTAGTGTTACACAGATATTGAGTTCTTAGTTAGAATTTAGTGATACTCCTGCGTCATTTAGCTAATTCATCGTTACTCCCAAACTATAGTTTAATTCAACGCAAGCATTCTGCAGTTGGATGTCTGGGCTAAGAATACTCGAAATCGCGTTCATTGCACCTTGCCGTGAAGGCCATAGGTCTCGCAGCTTCATCCTTCTAGCGTAATTGAAATATCTTCGTTCAGGAACATCTTTGGAAGCGCGTGTAATTTTTGCCAAACAGCGAAAGTGACGTCATAGAACTGGCCCAGCAAAAGACACATCTCCATCCCACTCGCTCGCTCCTCTGTCTGGTCTGTTGCCCGTAGCAACGTACTCGGGTGTGTTGTATGTACCAGGTCGCTCCCTCGCTAGGCCAGCCGAATGAACATGACCTACCTTGTTTCCAGGCTTGCCAATCCCTTGCGCAAGAATTTATCACAGGGTGAACAGAGAGCGTTTCCAAAAGCTGCTCCGGGAAGTATGCAAATTATCAAATGGGAATTTTATTGCAGGAATATACGAATTAATAGGTTTCTCGTTCATAAGCTTATGAAAAGCCTTTTCTCTTACTCTGTGAACACTCAGTTACCAAGTCTTTTCCCTTTGGGACGTTGTAGCCAAACAACGAGACATATTAAAACAGTAACGGAAAGAATCCGTTGCAAAGGTTCCAAAATTTATGTTAAATTTTGAGCTAAGTGATTTTGTTAGAACACTTTTTTACTCCATTTTGGAGCTTTTGAACTATACTTTTTGAAAAAGCTGCTGATGCTTATTTCAGACAAAAGGCGCAATCACTGCATCTGCTCCCTAAATTAATGGTTTTGCACAGTTAGTTGTTGAATATGTTTGAACTTCAGAAACACGTTTTAGTGTTTAGGAATTCACTATCCTCTAAGAAATTATTGATATAATTTATTGTGGGGCAGTGGTATTTAACTTTGTTGGGATATTTGCGTTCTAAAATTTCCTTCGCAACATAAATACGTAGGTTTTAGTTAATTGATGGAAATTAATCATTTCTCCACACTAGCCGTATATAGGCTAAGGTTTTTAGTAGACAGAGTCAACATGAAAAATTCAATGCCATGGCCGGGATTTGAAAAACGGATCTCCTGGTTTCCGTCCAGTAGCTCTTACCCATTTAGTTACCATGGCCAACGTGCCGTCCTGACATTAAATTCTCCATTTGATTCGCATATTTCCCCAGTAATGTCAGGACGGCACGTTGGCCATGGTAACTAAATGGGTAAGAGCTACTGGACGGAAACCAGGAGATCCGTTTTTCAAATCCCGGCCATGGCATTGCATTTTTCATGCTGACTCCATCTATCAAAAACCTTAACCTATATACGGCTAGTGTGGAGAAATGATTAATTTACATCAATCAACTAAAATAATAAGAGTTAAATGATGAAGCCAGGAACTCAAGTACTTACGACAGTAAGTCGCCACAAACGGTGTATCTCGAGTGTGAGAGCCCCTAATGGTTCACTGGGGAAACATATGAGTCAAATGGAGAATATAATGTCTGGACGGCACGTTGGCCATGGTAGCTCAATGGGTAGGAGCGACTGGACGGAAACCAGATCTGTGGTTCAAATCCCGGCCATGGTATTGAAATTTTCATGTTGACTCTATAAATATGTAGGTATTGCACAGTAAGAATCCATATTTGCAAGAGTTTCATAAACTGAATAAGAATCCATCCTAATTTGGGACTGCACATCAACCATTATTAGATTGGATGAGGTAAGTGATCAAATGTTTATGTCACAGGAAGATGACGCTAAGCTTTAATAAGAGGAAAATCTCCTTCTTATCATTTACACGTTGTTTTAACATCGAACATTATTTTTCTCTGATTAGCACTTCAAATTAGATAACTTCCGTAATTTTGTTGTTAGAATCAGGAGGTGCTGAGTTGAATTCCGGAAAATGTGCTGAAGGTTATTTTATTACATATTTATGGTTCAGTATAGTCTCTGTGGCATACATTATCCTCTTTAAAACATACAAATAAACGGTGTCTTGAATCATGTCTGGTATTTGTATTTGCTCCTGCAAAAAAGGAACGGCATGGCTAGTGCTCTCTCCATCTGCCATTAGCTAATGCATCTATCGAACTCACTAGTATTTGTCTGTTACTACGCTCATTGCAATTTATACAAATAACGGCCGCTGATGAATTGCTGCTGTTCTCGCTCTGATCACGGGGCTTACAGCCACAGACGGTAGGTAGCATCTTTGATATTCCACACTCCACAGTCGAGGAGGTTGTGTCGTGTAAAGGAGGATGAAGAGTAGAGGTCGTACGCGTGTATCCACAGAAAACGAAGATGACTTTCTTAGCACATGCCGAAATAGATCCAGTTCTGACGACCATTGAGTACAAGGCAGTGTCTTGATAAGGAAATCTGGTGTAGACATACAGCTATTAAAGAAGAGCTAACCGATGACAACATAATTGAGAGGAAGGCAATTAGCTGGACAGTTTCAAAGTTTCGACTGATAGCAGTTAAGTTCCTTACGGGCCCCAGTGGTACTCGATATGGCAGATGCTGACTACGCATGCAAGCGCTGGTCCAACGAGCGTTAATGCTTGGGTGGATGTGTTGTGTTGTGTTAATGCCAGAGGTTCTATTCCCATTAGTCCTGGACCCGTAGGACCTCCTTCTACCAGAGAGTTACGAAGCTGTCTCAAAAGGGCGTCCAGCGCCTCCGTGAGGCTTTCCATATGGCAAGACCTAGAGACTAATAAGTCCCCACTCCATGTGGTCCTGTGGACTCAAGACGGGATGGAAGTGGATATGACACTTACGCGCGCCAAATCCAAAATGGGAAGGCTACCGATATGACCTCGGTGGGGCCGCCTGGTGATCTAGCACATCTTCTACTAGCTATGCTGGGTAGCACGCGGGAATATTAATAGCTTCCCTCAACCCCGTCCGGAGACGTACCCGATCTCCCACGGGTATCGGGAACCACTGTCCCCTCGAGTCCAACCCAATCCGAACAACTCCCAATCAGGGAGGGGCTCGAATTTTCGGCCCGAGGTTCCTCTAGTAATGTCAGAGGTACCATGAGTGCTAGGGATCCGCAGAGCTCGCACCATGGCAGCTGAAGGTGTCGGATCCCGTCCCCTACGGGGATGCTTGGGTGGATACTCGTATCTCCAGAAGGGGCCAGTATGCTTGAAGGTAATCAGAAAAGGCGAACAGAGTAACTTATTTTGAAGTTTAAGAACATGCTCTGCATGTGAGGGTCATCAGAGGTATAATCACATTCTAAAAGGATAATATTTCGCTGTACAGGTCGGTAAAAGCTTAAAAATGGTTAACGGATGAAATAGAGCAGATATCATGACCTCCAAAATCAGTAGATTTGAACCCAACTGAAGATATTTGGGCGAAAATAAAGCAGAGGCTTTCGCAAAGTCCCCAGATTAACTACGAGGGCTGTTCAATAAAGAATGATCATAATTTTTTACGGCCATAATTTTTCGCACTAAAATTCAATCTTATTATATTTTGTTAGCTTAATGTCAAAAAAACATGCCGTAGAAGTTTCATTGTTGGTACTCCTGGTTGCCGCCTGTAAGAACCAGGTAAGTTCACACATGTTCAGTATCGCCTACTGCTGCAATGGAGGTAACATGCAGTTAAAGTTAATGTTAGAGGAAGATCCGGATTTTCTTTCAAACGTAATCACTGCTGATGAAACTTGGCTACATCATTTTGATCCTGAGAGCAAACAGCAAAGCTCAGTATGGAAATCTCCTTCATCACCAACCCCCAGAAAAGCAATAGTGGTTGCTTCTTCTGGGAAAGCTATAGTTATTTCATTCTTTGATATTCATGGAATGGTTTATCAGCATGTTGTACCTGCACACACATCAGTAAATGGACAATACTACACTGATGTCCTGATAACATTGCAAGTTCATATCAGGCACAAAAGATCACATTTCCATGAAGCAGGCTAGATGTTGCAACACGATAATGCGCGGCCGCATACTGCCAATGTTGTTGCTGAATATCTTGCAAAAGTCAACTTGAAGTGCATCCATCACCCTCCCTATAGTCCGGATTTGTTCTCATAAATACATGAGACAACTACCTTAATGGCGACTTAAAACTTAATTGACCTAATAGTGGTTAACTATAAAGCCCGGGCCTTAAAGTACTTACACGCTGTAAGTCGCCATTAAGGTAATTGTCTCATGTGTTTATGAGAACTCCTAATTGGTTTACCGGGAAAAATACGAATCAGTTGCAGAATCTAATGTCATGTCGGCACGTTGGCCATAGTAACTCAATGATTAGAGCGGCTGGACGGAGACCAGAAGATCCGTGGCTCAAATCCCGGCTATGGCATTGAATTTTTCAGTTTGACTCTACGTTTCCACAATTTGAAAGTTACTAAAAACGCAATATCTTGGAAATAGCTCATGTAATAAAATGTTTTTTCTTTAAAATCAGGTTTCTCCCGCCTCGGTAGCGTGGTGGTAGAGTGTCTGCTTCACGTTCAAGAGGTCCCGAGTTCAAATCTTGGTCAGGGTGAGTTATCTGGATAAGGTTTTTTTGGGGTTTTTCCCTTACCCTGAAAGATGAATGACGGGTAACTCTAAGCTACATGGACCTGGGCTCATTTGAGCATCATTTCGCCCATTCCATTCATCGTCCGATATGACTTAACGCAGGAGGGCGTAAAAATTACAATAACAACAACAACATCAGGTTCGTGTTTCAAAGATATCTACATATTTGGTGTGTTCGCCTTTTGTGTAATTGTAATGGTATTGAAGGGGACTCCATATATTATATTTGCGCATTTTGTTTGTCCTGTATCTCAAATACATACTTAGTGTTTCAGTCAAAATCATTCCAGTTATAGAAAATAAAAAATGACGAAAATATCTCAAATACATACTTAGTGTTTCAGTCAAAATCATTCCAGTTATAGAAAATAAAAAATGACGAAAATATCTCAAATACATACTTAGTGTTTCAGTCAAAATCATTCCAGTTATAGAAAATAAAAAATGACGAAAAATATTGCATGTAAAGCGCAGTTTTGTGTGAACATTAATTTTGTGCTTTTGTACTGCTTTTTTAAAAATCTTTTATATACCACCCTTGGAAGAAATGGAACTTCAGTAAGAGCGTAAGTGCTAACTCAATATTTAGTTATTGATTTATACCACTTCTCTCTATCTCCCTCTCTCTATCAGACACACACACAAATACACACACACAGACAAACACACACACACACACACACACACACACACACACACACACATGGACCCATTTTAACCAAAGCCTCCATTTATACAGTGGCCTGAAAACTTGCATTTCGGTGAAATCTGTACCTCCTCTATAAAAGATGAACCACCTGAAGCTTGAACTGCTAATATTTTCGAAATAGAAAGTGCTATTGATGTGCGGTTTTCACAAGATTATTTGGTAGTTAGGGGCTCGTAGTTTTAGCCTGTAAATAGATTTTAATATCACTTAGAAGGTGTGTTTATGGAGAAAACATACAGTTTTAAAATGGAACGATTACAAATTACATAAAACATCAGAAGTGTGGTAAATTAGAATATTAATGGCGTTTTCCTCAGGATTCTAGTGCTAGTACTTCACGACCAAACAATGCTCAGAAAACCACTCATCATAGCATTTTTTATTTCGGAAATATTGACGGTGCAAGTTCTAGGTGATTCATCCTGTATATACATAAAGTAAGCACAAATCTGAAGGGTTGCACATACATGGGCACCATCGCTTATCTCTTATATAATATTTAAATCCTGTCATTACAAAAGCTTACGAGTAATATAACATACAAAACTTATTATTACAAAAACTTACGAGTACTTTTCTATGTATCTTGTGTCGATCGGGATAGGTATGTTTATGGAAATGGTTTCGTTACACGCTTCATTGTAGGTACAAGGGGCACATGTTAGGAAGCTGCAATAGACAGTGTTAAAAGGCGGGCATGCATGTGAACGGCGATTAAAAATGATAAAATAACGAAATATTCGAACAAATAATAGTGAATATTTCGAAAATGTAAGATCCCACACAAATTTATTCGAAATAAGCTGGTTTTAACAGATGTAGCTATATCCTTAGTTTCAATTTTTGTCTATTTCTTACTCCTTATCAAATATACAAAATTATGCAAACTTTTTGGGAATGAAAAGGACTACACAAACACTACCAACCAAATATATGATATACATTTTCATTGCTACATATGTATCATAAATGTGATATATTAGTCAAAATATTTGAGAGAATTGTTGATAAATTAAAAATAATGATCGTATTTCCTCATAAAGGTTAATTTGTGATGGAGGAATATTTTATGAAATTTTTTTATCACCTCTTTGGAGGATACAGAGTTTAATAATAAGTTTAAGATTTCTGCTATCTTTATTTTTGGTATTATGCTTTACATTTACACACTTGCACGTTACACACAGAGACTCAATACGGGGATTTTTCTGTTTAGAGGACACCAAAACATGTATTCGTTTTGTTTTCAGGCCGCAACGCCGTAACACACTTGATAAGTGTCAGAGAAAGAAATTGTAAAATAATAATTACGTTTAGACTAAATCAATATTGTCTTCGTGTTACGATTATTTTGATCGATGGCATCTGCATAGCGACATTTAAATAAATGTGGATTTTTAAACGTCACATGAGAATTCAAATAATTATATTCAAAGTTATGAATATCAAACTTCGAAAGTATTACCCACTACAAGATACTGAAAACAAGTAGAATAAACCAGGACATTAACTGTATAACCTTCAGTTATATACCGCCTTAATCAACATGCAACCTGTCTAAATGATTAATGAGTTAATAATTATATACTATAACCTAAGAATAATATACATTATTACTTTAGAACTAAATGCAGAGTATGTTCTGTAGCACACGCAACCTTGTAGAAGAGCTTCAGGCTGAGAGTTAAACCTTAGTTGTCATAAATCATCATTTATCTTACTTGGAATGTAAACTAAATGCAGTCCCAACAACCTAGTATTTCAAAATACTGGTTGTTTACTGTTTCTGATTCTCTGTGTTCGGCAATATACCTTACTCAAACTCGGTCTGTGCTGGAATATCCAGTAAGGAATATTTCCTGGTGTCTCTTGGCTTACATCGCCCGATCAAAGTATCCCTGTCACATCGCACCTTCCCGAGTCACCCTATCTCTGCCACTCTCCACTTAAAAAGAATTGACACACACACGTTTGTACTTAAGTAAAACTAACTACACCTGTGGCGTAACAGCCCTAGTGGGCCAAGGTCTGCCAACTCGACTGACGGCCTCACGCCCACATACGCAAGGTAGAGTTGGGTGAATATCCAAGCGATACGGGAAGGACATGTGGTCCGTATCCTGGTACCGCCAGTCGGAAAGTTGACTTTCGCAAACTCGGTTCCTTACCTATCGTAGCTCCTCATTTTCCTCACGATGCTAAGTGGGTACCGGTCCTATACCCGGGACTTAAAATCCACAACTTCCAGGGGTGGGATCGATCCCGGGTCGCTTTCCGTGGCAGCGAATCAAAGTATGACGCCTTAGCCCACTACGCCATGGTATAGGACATGTATTTAAGCATTTCTGTGAAAGCCATATAGATACATTAATTTGTAAGTATGAAATAAAAAAGGTGCTCAAGGGATATCTAAGCATTCAGGAAGGAAAAATAAGGCAAGATTGGCATTTTCATATAGGAATCTTTTGAGGTGAAATGAAACAAACACACCTACCCCTGCAGTATAAACTACACGCTAAGCACCGGAAAAAAAGCAGAGCAGCTTGCATTTCTATAATGGTTTGGTTAGGTGTGGTTAGGTACAGGGTAGATGATACATATCAGCAAAGGAATGCTCGTAGAATGCACCTCACCCTCCGCAAAATGGGAAAAAAGGTTATTGAACGCAGAGACGTTTGTCAACAACGCACCTTCCCTTGCACATGGACAGCAAAAGAACATTTTATGGGTAAGACAGGTTTGTTGTAGCGTAGACTCCATTACTAGAATGTAGAACTACCCAAAATAAGTCTTCCCTGTATTTTCAGCGAAGTGTTTAAAGCAAACAATTAATCCTAAAATAGACTCATTTAGATTAATTCTATTTAGACTCATTTTTCAAAAGCGCTCTAGGGAAAGTCTAAGCATTCAAAAAGGTAAAATAAATCAAGATTGGCATTTTCATTAAGGGATACTTTGAAGTGAAATAAAATAAAAAAGGATAAAATTCAGTAAACTGATCTACTTACATAATTTAGTAAATGGCAATAAGCAACAAATTGCCGTTTTAAATTTAAATTTACAAGGTCAAAACTTAAATAATATATTAACAACGTTCCTATTGAAGTTATAATGGCGTAATAAGACAGGGACAAGCAATGCCATAGACGTTTAGCGGTTTGTGATTGGCCCACTTACCCACTGGTGTGGCAACGTCGTAATTTCAGCGATAGCTGGAATTTGTAGTAAATAAATGTGTTAAATTTTATATTTAAGGGAAAAAACTGAAAATCGTACAAAAAGTGAATAAGTTGCAGTTGTATGACATATTTTACAAAATGAGACCTGAAGCTTTCCTGGCGACGAATGCGTTCACTTTTCTTCTCGGGCAGCCAGGCAGGTGAACAGATGATTAGATATCAACGCTTCGGGAGTGTACATCTCTCCCATCATCAGGATATTTATAAAATGTTATAACCACAAATGAAATACTGGATATAACACAACTATAAACACACACAAAACACTATAAAAATTCGCATTACTGAACAAAAGACTCGTTTCAGTAAATTAAATGCCAGGCCAGGAGATGGCGTGAGTATAGAAAATTGTGTCAAAGAAACGTAACTACTTAACTTGATTATCAAGCTGTATTGATCTTTCCTTCTTAATTCAAAGGATTTCCATTTTTAGACCGGTTTCCAAGAGGACCTGAACTGAAATCCAGCATCTAGATTAAGCGTGCTCCTTTCAGAGGAAATCGCCAAAGCCTCCTTAATTCTCCGCTTCCAGTAACTGTTGCATTGCCAAGATGGTCATCTACCGAAAATTGGCTCTATGGTCGTTATCAAATCAATGCTCTGACAGCACGGTCTTCTCAGATTGCATTAAACGAATGCTCAGTTCATGTTCGATTATTCTAGTAGCGATGGTCCTTCCGGTTTGTCCTATATACGGTGTCCCAAATTCACAGGGAATGCGGTACACTCCCGGAACTTGGAAGCCCAGTTTGTCTTTCACTGGTCTCAACAGCTGTTTAATCTTCGGAGGTGGCTTGTGGATGGTCCTGATGTATTTGGCGAGAATTCTGCTGATTCTGCCGGATATATTGCCAGTAAACGGGATGCAGGCTGTAGCGTTAGGCTTATCTGATGCTTGCTGTATTACAGGTTTCCCTTTCCTAACTTTGGTGATCGAGGCTTCAACGTCATATTCGGAGTAGCCGTTTTGACGGAAAGTGAGTCTCAGGTGCTGTAATTCTTGTTTTAAGTGGCTGGGATCAGAGATAGACAAAGCTCTGTGGAAACCGGCCTTGAAAATGGAAATCCGTTGAATTAAGAAGCAAAGATCAATGCAGCTTGATGAAAGAAGAAAGTGAGCTGATATTTCACAAAATTTCTATTAATAGCTGCGTTTTGGGAATATGAAGAGAGAAATGTGCAAAATCTATCTAAATAAGCGTTCACAAAGTAGAACGAAAGTAGGAAGTTTTATTCGTTTTTGCATACAAAATGGATTGGCAAGTGACTGACAACTACACCCATGATGTATTTAAGTTTGGACCGCGGGACACCTGTTCTACCTAATTTTGTTTTTTCTTTCCTTCATTCTTTCTTCTTTTGTTGGTAAAACAATAACAAAAATAATTTGGTAAGGAAAGGTATTCGCAACCAATATCTGCTCAAGGGATATACTTCTTCAAAAAAAAAAAAAAAAAAAAAAAAAAAAAAAAAAATAGTATATATGCAACAAATGCGTACATGGAAAGCTAAAAGATACATTTCTTTAGTTATGTTTTACTCATTATTTTAACCATTTTTCCTGTTTTTAAAATATTCTGCACAAAGAACTTTTTGTATACTAAGACCATTATTACAGAGATACTTGAAGAGAACAAAAGTTTGATTCAGGTTGAACAGATTTGTTTTACTTTCTCTTCACCGTGATATTCGTATGCTGTAATGATTTGTGCATCATATACTAAATATGCTATGAACGTATTTGTACTTTGACGCAGCCCCTGTCACCTAGGAACATTGAGACGACATATAACCTGATATGAGAAAGACATCAACACAATCAAACGAATAAATATAAATAAACGGCGTATACCAGAATAGACATATCCCATAATGCTAGCATATACTCCGGAGACCGTCACAGGGACATGGCCACTCTGCGAAGGTCAGTGAACTCCCTTTGCAATTCCTGTAAACAAACAACCCTACTCTATTGTCTGTTTTGCCCTCAAGGAAAATTTGGCACCTTCCAGTCGGAAACCTACCTATTGTTAAAATCCTATGCGTGCTTCTGACAACAGGCTTCAAGATTTTCCCCGTCGCTCAGAACGTATGCTTCCGCATGAATATTTGCATGCGGACCGTTATAGAAAGCGTCTCTGATGTTAGGTCCAGACCTGGAAATTCTGAACACTGATCTCAAGTGGGGATAGTTAAGCGCCAATCGAAAATTGATATTTGTTCATGTGAGTTTGCAAACTCCGAGAAATACCTAGAGTGGGGATAATTCAAAGTGATGGTGGAAAGTATGTTTTGCTAGTAAGGGCACTTCGGTCCTGAATTCTACGTGAGACAGACGCGTATTCGGCGCCGCGTAACAAGTACACTCCCGCGGCATGAACAGAGACAAAGTGCAATATCTGACAATCTCTCCAGTGAGAGTTAGTGCAAAGAGTAATATATAGGGAAGACGATAAATATATCCAGTTCGACTACGCAGTGCTACTGCCTCCGTGCTTCACATCACAATATTGACAGTGACGCTAAACACAGCAACCACACCGACGACGACTTTACGGTGGCGAGCAAGGAGCCTAAGGATAATAATAAACTTCTGTCTACCAGATTTGAGGTGTCATCATTCAACCCACAACCAGTCAGGACGCACCCACTCCTGAAGTACATATGAGAATTGTCATGGGGGAGATACAAGTGACCTCGAACCGGTTACAATCTCCCTTCCCTTAACCTCCGAACGCCATCGAACGCACAAGGGAGAGCTCGACGTGGTTCGCTACGGGCCGGAGCGCCTCAACTTTCAAAATGTGTGCGGAATTGAAAATACCTTAACATTTAAAATTTATTTAAAAATTCCAGGTACATGAACCACAGAAAGTAGAAATTTCTGCCTTTGAAACTTAAGGGGTTTACTTGTTTAAATATGACCCTTGAAAATTGTACGTACATAATTATCATATTATCATATTATCATTTCTAACTGCTCTAAACGTATATTTTGAAACCAGTTACTCAACTTCGCCTTCTAAGACAACATTCGATATGCACTCATCTCTATACCACTTGTAAATGATACACAGACAGTAAAATCGCGTTGAATTTAGTAAGAATAGCAGAAATTTCAATAAGGTGTTAGAGGGCTTATGGTATTCTGTCACATACTGAAAACTGGGACGTAGCGTTTAGCTGGTTGAAATTACATTTGGGCGTATATGGTAACAAAATAGGGGGTATAGTTGCCAAACACCTTGTCAGGAGTGAAGGTATAATTTATGGCAACATACTGAGAACAGCCATAATCATGGCCTTAACAGAAGCAGGTACATACACATGCAAAAGGGAGCGGAATGTTATACATAATGGAAGAAAAGCTAAATACATTCAGATTTGATTTATGGCTTTAATAGCCAATCTCATCACAATATTCAGCACATACAAAACACGAATATCGAGTCCAACCCTTCTGACGTTTGCGGCATTCAGTTAAGGGGTAGCTAACGCAGCTATACGAGGGGGGCCGCCAAAATAACCGGATTGTTGTCATAAAATCTTTATTGAGTCTCTTTTTGTTTAGAATTTTGGATGTTTAAATCAGAATAATTTAGATGAATTCTTGGTAGCATTTATTAAATGTTTAAGACAAATCATTTATTTTATATTGTTGCATGTTTCTATGTTGTGAGCTCACTGACTGTGTCAATAGGCACCCCAAGTAATCAGTATGTTATAGGTCACTACGTTTACTAGGGTTTTACAGAGCTATAGTGAGTAAATGTCTAGTTATAATGTCCTGGGTGGCTTGGACAGATTATCAACAGTGGGTTGGGTGGCCTACTCCCTGGATACTGCAGGGACTGCGGTTATTTGGTGCTGCAAACCTAAAGATGTCGAAAATAAATTCCGCTGAGCTCTGCATATCGTTTGACTCTCCTCATTAGCACTTCACCCACAACATGCACCTGTTTACTGCGTTATCGTTGCAACTTCTGTGCAAACTTTAATTTCTTGCAGGTTATTTCTTATGTAGTCCCAGAGAAAATACTCACGAGAGTAAGATCCTGGGGTTTTGGGAAGCACTCTTAAAACAGGTTATTCAGCTCAGTCTATCATCAGAATATTCCGCTTGTTGGGTGCCGTCAGTTCAGAAATTTTTATCTGTAAATTGCCCGTGCTTATCTGCTATTATGTTGTCCGCATTAAAAAAATAACAACATATAATAGTTCGTTGTTAGAATGTTGATGCTACTCCATGTTAACAAAAGCGAGAAACTAATCACAACGGAGAGAGTCACATAGTTATCAAGCTACTGCACTCTTGCGTGTTGCAAAAGTGCAGTATTAATAACCACTCCCTAGGACATAAATCCCTTGCACAAGCTACCCAAACTACTGCTCAGTATCTATGCCAGCCTCTAATTAAATACCCATTTCTTTATTATTTCACTCAAATTTAAATATTGTGTTCCGATTTTAGCTACTTTCATTAAACAGTATAACACTTGGCTCAAAATACCTGAAAGAATGTTTGGGTACTAAAACCCACTAACCAGACCAACATCGTTATGAAAATATAGCATCGATTTCACAGCGGATACCGGCTGTATTGGACTCAGAAACAGTTCTGAACTTAACCTGTGAAATGTGATATTTCCATCTACCTACGTAAGCCACGGCAAGCTCTTTGTAATTCTGCGACCTCTGGGAGGAAAGGATTAATAGGGGCTAGAACGGGGCCCCTAATGATATCAGAATGATATCAACCCTGACGTTGGCACGCTCCCTGCTTAGGCACTGTCAACCTGGAAATCCCGGAGTGAAACAAACCCCTCCCAGGAAGGAACCCTAGTAGGCTAATGAAGGGCCGGGGAGAAATATTTTCCCAGTAAAAGTTTAACTGTACCGCCGTAACATACCAATCTCCATCGCACTGGCTCTACAATGCTTAAAGCCATAAAGATAAAACCGATGGAACAAAATAATCGGGACACGAAATGATGGGCAAAAATTAATGGTAGAAGAGAAATAATTCCATCATTCTCCTACAAACCTGAGAAAATGATTAAAATATCTAAGGCCAGAGTGACACATTTGGCCGGAATCTTATTCGGGACCTCCCATATGCGAGCCTTACACATTTTGTTAGAACCATTCCGATTGGTGTTGCTCAACGTTTCTGAGTTACCAAGTGCTTAACTAATTGCTACAAATTTATGACACATAGACGTTGTATCCATTGTACTCATCTACATTTTTATCTAGCTTAAAGGTTGACGCATATCCTCATTATATCGAATAATCTTACCTCTAAGCACATCAAACGACCTCTTACTTTTTTAACGATGCATTGTGATTATTGTTGCTCTGAAAGAAACTTATAAATTGTCAACAATAATATTGCACATATGTATGTATCGTTTGGAAGCCCAATATGGTTTTTGTCCGAAAATGTAGAATCTTTGATTGGTCTATGCCAGTCACTAAGATATTGTGAACATTTGCAGCAGACAGATTTTTTCCTTCTCTTTATTGGAAGGAAATAGCTGAACTGGGTGACAAACAACTTGTTATTCACCTACTGTTGCCAAGTTAGCAGCACGTCCCAATACTTGAGATTCAACCTCTGAAGTATCAAACTTCGATCATCAGACAGACAAATCAGTTCTATCTCTACCTATCGCAAGCAGTCCTGTCCTACCTGAAACTATGTCTATGAAGGATAGTAAGGCACATCTTGCTGTAATTCAGGCTCCAGTGAAAATCCTCTGTGCATTAAGAGACCTAGGTATTTCATCATTTAGCAGCACAACAGACCACCCTGATGATTATGGTGTCATTTACAACTCTGAATCCAGTCTTTAGCAATGTAACGTTACACGTGAGAGTAAACATGATGGGAACGAGCACATGAATCTCCCTTCTGAGAAATGCAGATCTATTAAAACATCAATAATACAAGGTGCTTTTCTACCCACTACAGCAATTATTGAAGAGGTCTATGGTAATTACTTCCGTTTGGGACAATTTTGCGATTTATATAAAATGCTGTTTGTTTGCCCAACATACTGAACATTGCACACAACTATCCAGGCAAACCTTCTGATCCGATGGATGCTCTGCTTAAATTGCACCTTTCTCTACCTCCTTCTGCAGGTCATCCAAATGAATGCTGCCATTAACTAACATATTACTTGTAATGAGTTGCATATTGATCCAGCAGTGGAATCAGTTCAACAATATTCCTCTGTGGATTGTAGTTGCTGAATGTACTGTCTTACAGTGGAATATAAATGGTGATCGCTCACAATTAGAATACTTGATATACTCCTAGATACACATGATCCTTTATTAGCATAGTAAGTCGCCATTAAGGTAGTTGTCTCATGTGTTTATGAGAACTCCTAGTGGTTTACCGGGAAAAACACGAGTCAGTTGGAGAATTTAATGTCATGCTGGCAAGTTGGCCATATTAGCTCAATGGTTTAGAGCGGCTGGATGGAAACCAGAAGATACGTGTTTCAAACCCCGGCTATGGCATTGAATTTTTCAGTCTGGTTCTACCCTTTCATAGTACGTCCTACACACGGCTAGTGTGAAAGAACAATTAATTTCCATTAAATCTCATTATATAATTTACAAATATTGCACCACTGTTTCATCGGGAAGTTGATTCTTCTCTGTAAGCTCATGATGTTTCCTTTATCACTTTCTTTGTATCACATCGGGTTATACAGCATCCACGACACCCAAATTGAAATATGAAGCAAACCAACTGGAATCAGAACAGAAGCAGAATTCAAAACACAGTTGACAAACTTCCCAAGCTGGATGAGCTCATATTGCTGAAAATATCCTTTTACTTACCAATGCTTGACATCCATCTGGACGTGGCACTTCATTAAAGCCTTAGTTACCTTATCGTGAAGAATACCTTGATAGAACGAAGCCTGGAAAGGGCAATTAAAGATTACGCTGTAACCAGCAGTCATGCAAGGTTTCTCTCCACAATTTAGGGATTTATCATATCGTAAATCAACTGTTCGAAACATCTGTAGCCTAGGATTTTGTTATAATCTATCAGCCGATCTGCCTCTAGCCAGGTTCCCCGGAGTCTTCGTTGATACCCTTTTTATAGCAAAGGACTTTCCATCGAGTTTGAAAATAACGTGAACCACTACGCGAGGATTAAATGAGATTGGAAGTTCAAATAATAATAAATGTGTCACCATTAACAGATGTAAGAGGAAATAAAAGCAAAAATATTTACAAATCTAAGTGACTTACTCACATGCTGTATAATTCCTAACGAGTATGTTTATTCTTTGGCCATCATTGTTTGCGACTCGGCTATATTTTATCCAGAAAACAATTCACTTAACTCAAACTTCTGACTTATTCACACTATTACACCCAGATCAGAAGTTAAATATCAGTTCAATAGTTTTTCGATATTGGATTATGAAATTTAAACCCTACATCCAGTAATACCTCATTTCTCAATAATGCTGAGGTCAAAATAACAGGCGCTCTAAAAAAAATATACTGAAACTAACAGGCCGTGGCCATTCCTATGATATATAAACATACAAAGTACAAAGGCCTCTGGTTATTCAAACTCAGTGGGAAGTCATAATCCAATGCTCATAGGCTGACGCAGTTTGGGTAAGGGTATGGACACTTTCATCCTGAAGTTCCTTAATATTGCATAGAAGATCGCGAATGTCTGAAGCTAATTACAAATAAACCTTCAAAAGTGATATATTACTCTTAAGGTAGCTATAATGGCTCCCGCAGAATTAGAACTGAACTGTATGATAAGGATACATGCAGTGCTTTGAGCTACCTCATAGAGACAAGGACATCATTCTATACAAGGAATATATTCCTGCTAACAGTCAGATTTTACATCACAATGGACCATTCAGCACTAAATGGAAGGAAGCCATACAGAGCATATGAAACGTCGCTACACTGCGAACGTACCGGAGCAGTCAGAATGATAACTGATGTAGGCTTTGCCGCAGAGAGTTTAATAAACTTACACACCTCTTGGGCTTTTGTCCCTTTGGCCAAGCATTTAGGAATATTCGTCTCCATATAATCTGGCATTTGTCTTCGAAATTACTACACAAGGGATTACGTGAAATATTAATAGAACTGCCTTCAAACCTGGTTTACATTTCGCTTACATATTAGACCCAACAACAGTTTAAAACATGTTTATTAGATTGAAGAAGGGAGAAATAACTTTTAGCAGCCAACAATACCTTATTATATATAGTGAAAATTATTTTATTGATCACATTATTCTAATAGAGATGTTAATAGGTGACCACGGAACAATTCCCAAGTTGTTTGCTGACGCCTGTAGCATATTAGGTTTACCCACCATTGGCATTATATCCTTCATAACATTTGCTTTGAAGAGATTAGCAGCGCAGTCAAGAAATCGCGTTTATACATCTTCTTATCCTCAGAGACATCTTGTACTACTGGCCTTCCCCAAGCCATATCGCTAATTTTCAAAGCCCACAGTGATACTCCAACTTCTTCTGCACGGACATTTACTAAAACGTTAAACACGTCCTTTAATGCAAATTTGTTTTCTAAATCAAATGATTATTTATTCCTTTCAAGATCCTTTCATTGCATGCCCGTGTCCCATACTTACAGCCCTTTTCATCCATTCAGATGCGTTCTTATTAGTAACTTTGTACTTGTTATGCTTTGCTTCAGGTGCAGCCTTTTAATAATAGAAGTTTAGAAAATAAAAATTAAATAGACCCGAACGCTGGCAACTTTTCTGCGATAATTATGAATGTTCTTTTTCCTCAACCCAAAATGCCAATACTGCTACTCTTTATTGTATGCAGTTCATGCTCAACCTCGTGTTCCAATAAGTATTGTAACCTTTTTACAAGTGTTAATTCCTTGCATACACGTGCGATGAGATTTCCGTTATTTTGCTATTGGCCTAGGTCGTTATGGTTTAACTGTATTCATGGTGTCAAAGACAAGGAGGAGTGTTATAGTAACTAATGAACAGAAATTCGAACCGTCAGCAAATTCGTACTCTAATAGTAACGGGAAACATTGAATTACTGCATTATTAAAATGAACAAAAGTTTGGTTTCTAGATTACTTTTCTTTTTGCTAAACAAAGCAATTAGCTTCATCAGATACAACTAATGCTTATCAAATATTGATCTGATATAATGTTTGCAAGCGTCAAGAAGAAAATTCAGAACAAGTTATCGAGTTTACGAAATTGCCTTCAGAAATACTCTAATGCATGCTTTATTACTTGATACAGAAGCATTTTATTAAAAGTTGTTGTTAATACATTCACTTGGAATACAATTATTTTCTTCCTTTCAGTGTTAAAAGTCGCTAATATCAATTTTCCAAACAAAATGCTTTATCCGAAAGGGCTGTGCCCCCTTTAGCTGGATGAAGTGACAATTTTTTCTGACGTTCAAGAGGGACAGTTAAGCAGGACTCCGTTATGGACACTAAACTTTCACTTTTCAGAAAGTTTAGGTTTCAAATTCAATTCAGCTGGAAGGTGCAGCTTTTCGAGTGCTGAGCCCAAGATTTAAATTTTGATGGCGGCCAAAGAGGACGTCATTCCTTTGCCAAAATATAACAACCGCACGTAGCATTTCAAATATGCGCTGTAGGTCAAGATGTCGTTTCACGGACACCGTTAATTTAGACTTCACATTTGCACCTTCAGTTATCAAATTACCTCAGTTTATCTTTCTTTAAAGTAAAAATTTCAGATGATATTTCAGACACTCTTCCACTGTTGCTTCAGTTTCATTGCTTGATGCTTAGTGTGTGTGGCTTCGACACCTGGGCGTCTTTTGAGGGAATCTACATGGATAGCATCCATAGCATCCCGGTGGCACATTCCCTGAAGTCGGATGCCTTTTAGGTGATCAGAAAGATGTGTCGTTAAGAAAATACTAATCGCTTTTAACATTCAATATTAGATTATTTTTAAGCATTTGTCATACCTGTCCATAACCTTAAAACTCGCTCGTTGTAACGGACTGCCACCAATCCATGAACTTATGATTAACGGAGACAATTCCACAAAGAAGGGAACTATAAATGTATTGGAAAAATCTGCGACTAATCTCTTGTTACGAGAGCATTGTTCACTGCAATAAGGTCGAGTTTCTTCATGACCATTTCTTGTTCCATTGTTGAATATTTCACTTAGCTTACTCATATTTTTTCATTGTTGTATTATCATGCACTTCCTTTAGTGGGCAATAAATTACTGTAATCTGAAAATTCAAAGAGCCAATTATATAATTCTCACCTCGCAATCGGAAGGGCTTCTTATCACCCAGTTACCATAGAAACAATTGCATAGAACACACTAGCAATCTATTTCGACTGGCACTTACATAACACTGAGAGGATGTGTTGAAGAAACCATTCGATCTTGGATACAAGCACAACAGTGACCTGTTGACCTCAGTCATATAGAAGTAACGTGCTAGCTTCTGGTTCCCGAGGTCGCGGATGTAAACCCGTCGGAGGGTGATGGACTTTATAGGGCATAAAAAGCCTTAGCTTGGCATTCCTCAGAAGGGAAGTAAAGCTGTTGGTCCCATCGTAGTTTTACGGCACGTAAAATGACCTTAAGGCTGATAAAGAGGCTTTGAGCAAAATTATGTTGTCTTTTATGCTCCCTGTAGGGGAGTGGATCCGTCCCCTTCAGCTGCCGTGGTGCGGGCGCTGCGGATCCCTAGCATTCGTGGTACCTCTGACGTTACTAGAGGGACCTCGGGCCGAACTTTCGAGCCCCTCCCTTATAGCGAGTTGTTCGGATTGGGTTGGACTCAAGGGGGCAGTGGTTCCCGATACCCGTGGGAAATCGGGTTCGTCTCCGGATGGGGTTGAAGGAAGCCATTAATATTCACGCGTACTAGCCAGCATAGCTAGTAGAAGGTGTGCTAGATCACCAGGCGGCCGCACCGAGGTCATATCGGTAGCCTTCCCATTTTGGAGTTGGTGCGCGTAAGTGGCGTATCCACTTCCATCCCGTCTTGAGTCCACAGGGCCATATGTATGGGGGGCCTTGTTAGTCTCTAGGTCTTGCCCTATGGAAAGCCCCACGGAGGCACCGGGCGTCCTTTTGGGACAGCTCGATAACTCCCTGGTTGAAGGAAGCCCGGATCCTTGGTCCTACGGGTCCAGGACTAATGGGAGTAGAATCTCTGGAAATAATTGTCTTTTATGCTGAATATGGAGTTTGCTGAGAAGCAAACCGTAAATAAAACTCAACTTCACAACAGTGATCTGCGCAGCAGAAATGCAAAAATGGTCATTATAAACTTTTTTTTGTAGATCGATGAATGGAATGGGTGAAATGATGCTGAAATGAGCCCAGGGTCCATATAGCTTAGAGTTACCCGACATTTGTCTTTCAGGATAAGCGAACAAACTGGGAAAACCCTTATCCAGGTAACTCAGCCTGACCGAGATTCGAACTTGGGACCTCTTGAACGTGAGACAGACATTCTACCACTACGCTATCGAGGCGGGCATCGTTATGAACTGGACTACTCTTGAGATGCTAGGGACGAAACATTGGGGGCCGTGGATTTGCGCCAGATTTAATATATGGGAAGTACATTTATTCTTAAGGGATATGGATCTGCTCCAACGACATGTTTGGTTAAAAACATTTATTTTTCTTAAGGTGGTAGTACAATCAATCGACTAGTACTTGGTTGCCGTGTTTTGTTTCAGTAGTAGCCACATTGAGTGGGAGAACATAACCATCGTGAGATAGACTAGTGAACAGTAAAGGTTCTCATGGAAGTAGTCGAAAGGGGCAGCACCGGAGGACTGGACTTACCTGTATATGATAAGTTCAAGCTTCGTGAGGGGTACATATGTTGGCGTAGCACATTGAAGAATTGTCCTGCTAAAGTATTAACGTTAAACATGGATCCGAAAACTCTAGGCAGCCATAATCACCATAGTAAGGAAGATGTCGTACGGCAAAAAGTACGCTTGTCGTGTAAAAGAAAAGCGTCTAGTGACTGTAGTGAAACACCAGGCATTATAATACGTACGACATTGAACGAAACTCCAGAAACTTGTGCTAGTGTCTTACATTTCAGTGATGTTAAACTATTACGAGAAGCAATCTGCGGAGAAACGGGTCACCATATGCCGCAGCTACGTAAAAACATATTTGAACTTCAAGAAGTTGTAACTAAATTGCAGCCAATGTTCTCTATTAACGAAGATTTGCTACTCAGTGATCACGAAAAAATGCAAATACTTTTGTCTGTTAAAGAAATGTGCAACATTTGTGTGAAGCAGAAGTGCTTTGCGTGCTTGGAAATTTCAACTTCATTGCATTTCTTTCACAGTGGACATTATATTCCAGCAGTTTTTTTTTACTGCCAAATAAAAGATAGACATGTATTACTTGGTGCTTCGTTGCCTAGTTGAAAATTGCAAGTGTTTAGGGTGGAAACTTCAACCTAACAAAATAGTAACATAATTCGAGGTTGCTATACTTGAAGCATTTAAGTCAATATGGAGTGACATAACTCAACTATTGTGTTGCAGGTTTCATCTCGGCCAGGCATACTGGCGTAAACTACAAAGCATTGGACTAGCAAGTTTGTTCAAAGACAATCTGAAGCTGGTAAGTGACTTAAACATTGTTTTGGTTTGTTTTGCTTACCTCCATATGAAGTAGGTGATCCTTTTGTATTTAATATGCCTGATAACAGGCCGTTATGCCAAAATATAGAACAATTTAGCGACTACCTTGTTGATTATCATACAGGTCGTTCCGAAACGACACGGAACGAATATAGTTGACTCAACTAGTCCGAATTTTGGTGTCGCAGCTTCTCTGTATAATTCTACGTAGCATTAAATATTACATTATTTTGTGGTTAGGCCGCGAAAACAAAAGAATTCTTCCTTGCTCGATATCGGTGACCCTAGCCTCGCTTTCAGGTAATGAGACTAAGGTCAGTTGCTTGTGGAAAAGGGGGCGAAGTCAACTTATGACTCCGACAATTCCAATGTTGCTCATTTTCCTATGATCATAATTGTACAGTGCTTTCAACCAGTTACTGTAATATCAACAGCTTTTTTCCAATTAGAAATGCTTTATATGTTAATTAATTAATTTATTTGTTTATTTATTTGCTTACTTACTTATTTGTTTGTTTCCTTCTTCCTTGTTTCCTTGTTTGTTATGTTATGTTTTGTTTGTTTGTCTGTCTGCCTGTTTATCTGTTTGTCTATTTATCTATTTATTTTTGTAATTTACCTCCCCCAACGTTGTGATAACAGACGATGAGTGGAATGAATGAAATGATGTTCAAATGAACACAGGGTCCATAGAGCTTAGAGTTACCCGACATTCGTCTTTCAGCATAAGGGAAAATCCTGGAAAAGACCTTATCCAGGATAACTCACCGTGACCGAGATTCGAACTCGAGACCTCTTGAACGTGAGGCAGACACGCTACTATCCCCGCTACCTAGGCGGGCAGTGCTTTATTCAGTACTATTAAACATAGTGAAATAAAATGCTTGCCTCATTGCATAAGGCATTCAGTTTTGGTTGAATTTATCTAAAATTCTTTGATATTGTTCTCTGTTCATTTTATCATTGAATGCTTCCATCCTCAACCTCACTAACATTAACTTCCCTCTAAAAGGTTTAAGTTGCATATGTCCACCAGCTTATTTACCGTCATTGACTGTTATAACGGAATGTTGGAGCACGTTTAACATTCAGAAATAAATTAGGTCGGTATGCTTACAAACAGCTACAGCAGACGACATGGCATGTGACCTACCTGTCACATTATGTCACCTACCTGTGAACTTCGATAGCGTGAGCACGCGGCGTTGTTCCTGTAACTGTCTAATCCACACTCACTCTGGAGCTTTCTTTACGCGGCTATATTGACGGTAAAAACTATATATATTTCTCTCTCTCTCTCTCTCTCTCTCTCTCTCTCTCTCTCTCTCTCTGTGTGTGTGTGTGTGTGTGTGTGTGTGTGTGTTTGTGTGTGTGTGTTTGTGTGTGTGTGTGTGTGTGTGTGTGTGTGTGTGTGTGTGTGTGTGTGTGTGTGTGTGTGTGTGTGTGTGTGATAGAAGCTGGACAACTACTTCTACATATTCGTTCGTTGTCGTTTCGAAACATTTTGTATATCTCAGGAGGGCATGTTTAATCCTACAGGATGAGCCGAGCTAGCTCACATTACAAACGCATGTAAGGCATTTCACAGAAAATTCAACGACTTGCTGTACAATTCATATTCAGACATATACAAATACATTCAAGTTTTAAAACGTATTCAAATGGAAAGATATCTGAAAATTAACGGCATGTACCTACAACCCACTAAGCGAATCAAAGTACAAAATAAACAAAAGAAAATAGAAAATTACATAAAGCAATGCAGAGAAAGACAGAGATCACGTATCGGTTATGTAAAATATATTCCCCATTGGAATGTATCCCCCACATAACATGAAAGCAGTAACTGTAATAAAGGAGTTTGACAATTTTAATCATTTTGATTTTTAAAATAATATGAAAATTGTTAACAACACGCACACTTTAGAAATGTTCTTGCAATTTTAACCACACCACGCGGATTATGCGCGTGTTAGTCAGCAGTCTTAAAGTGGGACGGAAAATTGTTTCGTTTAACATACTAATTCTTTCAATTGTAGAATATGTTACACCATACTAACGTGGTGACAACCTAAGAACAAAAATACATATATTAATTTAGAATTATTGGAGCAAACGCATCATCCATACACAGCAATACGACTACATTGCGGCGCAAATACATATGGCGCAAAATTTGTGGCCCGGAAGCCTCATAGTGCATTGCAAAACAATAACTTGTTTTAAGCTTCAGGATGCTCTTAAAAATTAAAGTAAATGTAAGGTAGGTAATGCTTTCAGAAACTCAGCCCTTATTTAAGGAGGCATTGTTTGCATAAACGCACGAGGAAAATATTGATTACTTTTGCCCCCCTCCCCCCGCTTCCTACCGGCTGAAGGTCTATAATGCAGCGAGCAGCGTGAAAAGTTTATAAGGAAGTCATGGTTAAACATGTAGAAAACGCTTAAAAATTAAGAGAACGCATACAGAGGGATTTAGCGCGAGAGAAAAACTGAAAGATACGTTCAGTGGCTGCCACGAAATAATCGCATTCGATGGCGAATTTAAAATAGTTCTGGCATTAATTTTCTTTAAGCTTTTGTTAAGATTACAATAGAAGATCTGTGCTTATTTGTATTTTGTACTATTAGTGTTTCTATCGACTGTTTATTTTAGGACATTTAATAGGTTTGAATTCAATTTTGTCTATCCTGTAAAAACATAAGGAGGCCGACATAAGTATTCGAACGTAAATATAATTATTAATTATATTATTTTAAAGCCATGCAGATTAAGCATACATAAATACAAAGGGTACAAAAGAACCGTGAGTCCTCCGTTAAACATATAAACTCATAAATAGCAACTGAAACTAATTTTCACTATAAGGAGAATTAAAACGGTTACTTTACATCTGGACATAAGTATTCGAACAGAGAACAGCTAATCCTTGTTTCACATAAGCTTGCCCCGTATCTCTTAACGGCCACGTGACCTTATCACATCTCATTGGCTGCTGTTGTCGTGCAGGCTGTTGTGCGGTAAAAATTAGTTCCTTATTTAACATGGTGATATATCTTTATATGTTGGAAGAGAATTGTCAAATCTATATTTACGTAACTGTTTTAATGAAATATATTACGCATCAGAGTTGATTTATCTGAAATGCATTTAGTTCTTAAGCGAAGTAAAGAGGAGACTCCTTTGCTCAAGCACACGGCACGATAGCACGTGATTTAGCGGTAGTGGTAACATATTTGCTTGTATGACTTTTATCACTGACTTTGTTTTGAACTGGATTAGTCATATATCACCATTAGACGTTGTGCTATGCCGAGTGCGAGAGCTGAATTATTTTATTGATCGTTTATTGCGCGTGCACTTATTATATGCATAATGGCAGAGTCTACCGCCAGTTTTTCACTGAAGCATCGCAAGGGAAAACCTTAAAGCGGCAAAAATTTAATTGTGGTGCATGTGTTTAATGCACTCAAACAGAAGAATCCGTCTTTGTCAGTGAGAGAAGTCGAAAAGCTGTGCCCTGAACTTACAGGTGTGTTAGATGCGTAGGAACATCGCGACATGAAATTGAGAGAACAGGAAAACTTATCACTTTAGGGGCGATATTGCTGTGTGGCGAAGACGTTATTTAAGGACAATCAGACTGTACCGAGACACAAGTCGCAAAATATAACACCTTGATGAGACTTGGGTGAATGAAGGACACACGACAAGTATGGCGTGACATGACTTTTAAGACTGAAAGACGAGTATTTTTGCAAGGTATGTATGCTGTGTTTAAAAAATCCCAGTGGAAAGGGCCGAACGCCTTTCATCATAAACTTGTTTCATTTTCATTGCTCATTCATTCAGTTTCAACTTGCTCAATTTCATTATAAACTTCATTATTTTTGCATACCTTCATATTCTTATTTGTATGATTTTATCTATCTTCCTGGCAATTATGACGTTAACTGCAGATTTCAATGTGACGGGAAGGCACCGCCAATGGCCTACGGCGCGAAAGCATTAGCCAATTAGGATGAGGGGGAAGGTAGTTGCACACGGAGTGATTACATGTCAGCGGGACAAGGTTATATGAAACAAGGTTTAGTGTTTAGTTATCATCGCGTTTCTTTGAATTACTGCTGATAATCGTTTGGGCATTGTCTCTATGTGTTGTTTAGTGACTGCAGAGTCCATATTTCTCCACTCTGTTTGAAGAAGTTCTTTCAGATGTTCCTTGCTTCTGATGTGATGCTTCCTCACACGCTCCTCGAGTTCCTTCATAAACATATTTCGAGTTCATAAACATATTTATGACTTATAATATTTTAAAGCTATGCGGAGTAAGCATACGTATATACAACTGGTACAAAATAAACTTGAGTCCTGCATTAAACATATAAACTCATAAATATCAACTGAAACTAATTTGTACTATAGGGAGAAATAAAACGGTTACTTTACAACTGGACATAAGTGTTCGAACAGAGAATAGCTAGTATTTAGTTATCATCCCCTTTCTTTGAATTACTGCTGATAATCGTTTGGGTATTGTCTATAGGTGACTGCAGAGTCCATATTTCTCCACTCTGTTTGAAGAAGTTCTTTCACAAGGCCCTTGCTTCTGATGTGATGCTTCCTCACACGCTCCTCGAGTTCCTTCCAGATATTCTCTATAGGATTTAAATTTGGAGATGGGGCAGTGTCTTCAAAGTGTGAGGAGTGTTGTACACGATCCAAAGCCTTACGATTTCAGCAGTATGCTTCGGATCATTGTCCTGCTGGAAGTTATAATCATGCCTTAATCCCAGCTTCTCTGCACTCTTTTTAAGATTGTTGTCCAGAATCCTCTTGTATTCAAATTTGTCCATGATGCCATCTATAAACACCAGTTTCCCAAAGCCAGATGAAGCTATACAGCCCCATACCATCACACTACTGCCACCATGTTTCACTGTAGCTACCATGTTCTTAGGTTCCCATTCTGTATTTGGCAGTCTCCACACCTTTTCCTCTCATCCGACCAGAGAACCTTATCCCAGAATTCTGTTGCTTTCACCAAATACTGTTTAGCAAATGCTATACGATTTTTCTTATTCACCTTATTAACATATGGTTTCTTCCTAGGAACGCGGGCACTGTACCCAGTACTATTTAAAACCCGTTCAACTGTTCTGGTGTGAACCACAGTGCCAGCATATTGCTCAAGGCATCCTGTAATCTCAGCTGCAGTGACTTTTGGATTCTGCTTCACCATTTTTATTATTTGCCTCCTTTCTCTGGAGGTGAGTTTAGAAGGAGCGCCATTTCCAGGTTTATTTACATCAGTATTTGTCTGTTTGAAGCATTGAGGTATGCAGAACACTGTAGTTTTGCTTCTGTTAATGGTTTTTGCAAATTCAGAGAGAGATTTGTTTTATTTGGATATATTTATCACGATATTCCTCTCTGCCACCGTTGTCTCCTTACCTTTACATCCCATATTACCAGTAAGTTCACAATTGCCTGAATAACTTTGAGCACACTATCTCGAGGCATAGCACAACTGCTCGCCTCGGTAGCGTAGATGGTAGTGTGTCTGCCTCACGTTCAAGAGGTCCCGAGTTTGAATCTCGGTCAAGGTGAGTTACCTGGATAAGATTCTTTCCGGGGTTTTCCCTTATCCTTAAAGGCGAATGTCGGGTAACTGTAAGCTCCATGGACCCTGGGCCCGTTTGAGCAGCATTTCACCCATTCCATTCATCGTCCGATATGACTTAACGCTGAAGGACGTAAACTACAAAAAAAAAAAAAAAAAAAAAAAAAAAAAAAAAAAAAAAAAAAACACAAACACAACTGCTATGTGGTAGGAGTGTCAAACAACCTTATTCTCTATTCCATTGGGTACGTTCGAATACTTATGTCCTCCAATAAGAGGGGCAATAGAATAAATACAGTACAGATTGTGTAATAAATACATACAAAGTGATGTTTTAAATATTGTTTCCGAGACACAAAATGTTAATGTTTACATGTTTAACAATTCAACGCTGCTAAATAAATATTATTTATAGTACGTGTAATGTTACATGTAAACATTATATTATTCGAATACTTCTGTCGGCCTCTGTAGGTTGAGAAGATATTGCATACCACTCAAGAGATTAATACCGACATTTCATTGGAATTAGATCTTTCAAGGTTCCTCCTAATACCATTAAAGTATTTTTAGCAAACGTCTGCGCGCGAGTGTATGTGTGTATGTGAAATATAACTCAAAAACGAAAGGTGAGTTAATTACCGAACTTGCTATTTAATTTCAGCAGGGGATAAAATAAGAAGATTTTCAAGAACATACACCTTACCTAGACTAACCTATGTGGAACACTTTTCAAAAATTTTTATTTTATAAAAAACTCTATTAATGATTTCAATTAAAATACCATAGGTTTAAGTTGTTTCTGTGAAAATTAAACGTACATGTTAAACTTCCTAAGAATGTCCCCAGAGACCCTCTTCATTCTGGATGACTTCGGCCCAACTAGAAATCTCAACAAAACAAACAAACAAACAAACAAACCCCCCCCCCCCACACACACACACACACACACACACACACACACACACACACACACACACACACACACAAATGTAGCTCTTGTTGAAACGCACAATTTATATGAATACATTCTTAGTGAAAGGAACCGTTTCCGATATATTCTTATTTGTTTAAGATTTCCAATACTTCTACTTTTCTCACATAGGAACACTTCTTCTTTATCTTTCCTATTTATACTGCTAGCGTGGTGTTACGCGGTTTTCGGTTCTTTGCCCCTTACGCCATTAGGCGTCGGGTTGAGGAACCGCAACTCTGGATCAGATAGAAAAATCCAGGATGGGTGATCAACGTTGCCTGTGATGAGAGTGAGAGAAGTAGATGAATGGAATGAGGCCGAAGTGGATCAAAGGAGAGATGATAATGGAGTAACTGGGGGGAAAGCTGGACATCCCGGAGAAAACCCGCCCTAGCACCGTGTTGTGCATCACAAATCTCAAATGCAGTCGCCTGGAATCGAATCCAGGCCACCCAGGTGAGAGTCAAGTGGTCTAACCACTCGGCAACGGCGCGGCCTCTCATAGCAACACGTTATGCCCGAGCTTCTACTCCCATTAGTCCTGGACCCGTAGGACCAAGGACCCGGTCCTCCTTCGACCAGGGAGGAACCGTCCCAAAAGGGCGCCCGGCGCATCCGTGGGGCTTTCCATAGTGCACGACCTAGAGACTAACTAGCCCCCCCCCCTCCTGTGAACTCAAGACGGGATGGAAGTGGATACGCCACTTATGCGCGCCAACTCCAAAATGGGACGGCTACAGATATGACCTCGGTGGGGCCGCCTGGTGATCTAGCACACCTTCTACTAGCTATGCTGGCTAGTACCCGGGAGAATTAATGGCTTCCCTCAACCCCGTCCGGAGACGTGCCCGATCTCCCACGGGTATCGGAAACCACTGTCCCCCTCGAGTCCAACCCAATCCGAACTGCCTATCAGGGAGGGGCTCGAATGTTCGGCCCGAGGTTCGTCTAGTAACGTCAGAGGTATCACGAGTGCGCCCGCACCACGGCAGTTGAAGGGGACGGATCACCTCCCCTAGCTTTCATAGCAACACAATGATTGTGTTATTATGTCTTGGCCATTTAAAAAGAACGGATTTTCAAGGCTATCACATAACTAATCAGCTCTTAAAATCCTTGATTATCACTTAAATCTAATAAGTTCTCATAATTTCCCTTGTACTTATGTGAAAACTGTTCGGTAAAAGTATAACTTTATATAGATTAAGATGAAGTAGATTTTAGACATGAATTTGTATAATTGTAAAAACATTCATCCGAATGCATCGCATGAGACTTTGATTGTACGATTTGTAAAATTTCCCCAGGAATTAATAGACGAGGTATTCGTATTCCTTCCCACAAACCCCTCAGAGAATAAGTGGGTATCCTTTCAGCAGGGAAACAAAAATTACCTATAGTTTATAAACCCAAATTATAAAATATGGCAAACTTTATTAATAGAGATAACAAGCAAGACACAGGAATTAGGATTCATTAAAGTTTCTAGATAATACATACTTTCATTTTCCACATATTCACATGGACAGACTTCTTAAGCGCTAAACAATTGTATAAAGGGATAAGATATCCGCTCTGACATGAGATGTCGAATTTCCACAGTTAACTGTAACAGTGAAAGTAATTTAGATCTCCAAATTTAAAGTACCGCGTATAAGCCTAATAATGAGGGTAAACTTTTTACCGAATCTTCAATTCCAACACCCCGGATTTGATATTGATGAACAACATTTAACAATACCTCGAATATCCACAAGTCACTCGTTCGATATTTTAAATCACGTGCCAACATTATTTGGATTTCGCTACTAAGACCAGGCCATCAACTAGTTTTCACTGTAAGCATTTCTCTTCCTCAAATAATTCTGCTAATTTTCAGTAGTATTTTAAAAACTTATTTATTTATAAACCCCCTATCACTAACTTATTGTTGTTATTAGTTTATATGGTTTTTAGAAACCAGAGATCAATTTAGCTATACTTCATTAAAGCAAAAGCGTCATACTTCTTGCAGCACTTTATGAAAATCCACTCTTGATTATTGTTCATTTTTACAGGGTCCATCTATTTATACTTTCTAGAAACGTAACACAATAATAATTCAGTACGTTTGATATTTATCACAGATAGAAGACAACGAAGCTTTTGCATAAATAATTACTTTTTCACCTTTGTAATATGCTTGCAAGTCTGCCATTTTGCGGATAAAGAGCAATCACGTGACTGAACTGTATTACGTAAAATCAGTACACAGTGATTAATAGTTTACGTTATCCAATTTGTTTTTAATAAACTCACATTAAAATAGCCTTGATTTCCAAGAAGCTTATATTATTGAATAAAAACAGGATCTGGTATGTGCACTTACTTAACTATATCTACTCAATCCTCTACAAAATATTCCTGGAAACATTCATTCTTCTATTTCACGTTAGTCTAGATAGCTGTTTGTAAAGTGTCTTATTCATCACGTTTTTTTAAATACTTCGGGAATAAAAAATGGAGTAGGCTTAATGAGGTAGACAAATCGTTTAAGTGCGGGTTTCCATATCATGGCTTTGATAGTTCATTCTCTTTTGTGTAATACTTGTGTGACTAACATCCTATTTAAAAGGTTTTGGCGTATTAAAAATAACAGGAATATATTGGAAAGGGTCCACTTCACATAAAAGTGTATTTCACATAAATTTGGTGTTTTAACGAAATAGAAACTCATTTTTGCGCTGTAAGATTCTGTTTATTTCATACGTTTACCAGTTATGCCAAATTCACCCAGAATGAAAAGGACTTTTGAGGACAGTCCCCGAAAAATTAAGATATACATTTTATTTGTCATGAAAGTATCTTAAACATATTGGTACTGCGTGGCTTACGTGGATTCGGAAATCCGGTTTGCAGAACTTTATAACAACTTTTTGCTGCAGTAAAAAGACGTGAAATTGACATTCAACTGTCTTCAAGGCTGACTCGGTGTTTTGCTGCATGAAAGAAACAACTGCCGCTTCTAACACCTCGCCGGTAGTTATACCTCCCCAGCCATTGTTTCTAGAAAGCCGCATGCCTTCCAAGAATTTTCGTGGCAACAATAGACAGAATGCTCTGGAGCCTCTCTCTGTCTCTTTCTCTCCTGCCTATGCGCCCAGCTCCGGCTTGTGACAGCAGCACAATGCCACACGGTGACAGTATGGTATTTTAATAAAAATCGTTAGTTATTTTTAATAAAATAAAACCCTTGGTAAAATATTTAGGTAAGCAGTAGTTCGTGTAATATCTTTGTATGACATCTTTGTAAGTTGCTGACCTTAAATTACAACTTCGGTAGTTAATCGCTTTTCGTGCATTTTTTTAATTTTATTGTTCATAGAAAAATATTACAGGAACACATGCACAACAAATGTATTAAAATTACATTTTTGGATTTAGAGGACCTCAAATCGTATATTTATAGTGAAAATCAAGGTAGCGAATATTTGAGTGAAATCAATAACTTCTCTACCTACTACGTCGTGGTGGAAGAAAATATGTCTTTGAGTCTAAGTATTACTTAGTTTTCGGTTAATAGTATTGGCAACATTGGTAAGTTTTCCGTAGTACATGCTGCTGTTCATTCATTCAGCAGATGTACCGTGATGCGACAGCTGGCAGCTCACGATTTCCTTTTAAATGTTAAGTAAAAAGTCCGTCCCAGTTTATTGATGGAATA
Source organism: Mantis religiosa (assembly GCA_030765055.1). NCBI lineage: Eukaryota > Metazoa > Arthropoda > Insecta > Mantodea > Mantidae > Mantis > Mantis religiosa. The sequence goes on along the minus strand of CM060950.1, from coordinate 47,717,401 downwards.
GTCTTAAAAGGTATGCACCAGGAAAATGCAATATTTTTTTTAAATTTTTAAACTCACTAGGTATCGATGTTCGCGTTCAAAAGACATCAAACATGCACTGTCATCATCGCCTGGCAAAAAAGCATAGACAGGGAAAGAACATTCTGAAACGCCACCAGCAGAGAATATGGTAACTATAAGAATACATGGCTCAGCCTGGCTAACTATTTAATGGAATCAAGGATAAATTTAATAAAAAACGTGTGTGATCAGCACAATCACTCTCCCTCTTATTCAAGTTCCTTATACCCATTATGTGGTACTAAATAAATTGGAGATCAGAAGGAGACTGCAAAAATGGAGCAGAGGACCTTCTGTACGCCAAGAGTTGTTGGATTAAAGGGAGCATTTAGCCACACGCATTTGCTAAAGAAATCAACCACCACTAGACATAATATTTCCTTATAAATTCGGGTAAATAGCCCTTGAAATCAACGCATAGTTACTCTAATTTTTGTAACCACCCTAAGATCTAAGTTTTCGCATGCGGAAAACTGAACTGGCACAGATACGACAGGAATTTACCGGAAAGTAATATATTTTTTCATTCATGCCAAGTAAACAATGCCCGTATTTTGTATATGGTCTTAGCCATTTCCAAAAGGACACACTAAAGCAATACTCGAAAATCACAGGAATTATTGCTGATCATAAAACCACCTTGAACACCGTCTTTGACACGATATGTGTACACTTTTGTCTTGTTCAAGCTTGGAAAGATTTCCTCCAATCTAGTGTCACGGTGCTGATATTCTGAGGTACTAGTAGATAATCCAGGAAATAAAGTGCAAACATAAATATCAGTTGCCTGTTTGGGAATAGACACGATAAGAGCAGTAAAAGCAATATATTATCACCTGTGCAATTATTTAAACCTCTGATATATACAGATGTGAACTTAAAGGGCACTATCCTCAGTTCCCAGCAAAGCAACCTACCCCTTAGTCTAAGGGTGCTAAAAGTGTCAGCTTGGTTGTCCTATTCCGAAAGAAATTGGACGTGTTCCAGTGTTGGCGATACCTTTCTAAGCCAAACAAAACCTCCGACGTCTCCGAGCCCATATTTACGCTCGGCAGCTGTTATGAATCTAGAAGCATATTAATTAAGTTCACAAACCTGTAACAGAATTCTTAAGTACTGCCAGTAAGGATCTTTTACTATCATTCGTTTGTAAAAGAACCGCAAACCAAGATCTGGAAATCCCAGAACAAGAGGAATCACTATAGCCGTTTTTAAATCCTCGAAGACAGACTGCTGCACTTCTGTCCACAGGAATGGTTTACGCATTCCCACAGTCAACCAGAATTGGGTATGAATTTTCTTTAGAAAAGAGAAACAAAAGGTAATCTTCCCCATAAATGTTGACAAAGCTTTTAAGTTCTTGGTAGCAAAAACTTACTCATTGCTTTAATCCTGTCAAGATCAATGGTAGATGTCAGTAGTGGAACCTATATTGCCAATCTCCAAAGGTTTAAGTTCCCGAAGTTGGTCCCGGTGATACGGGATACTGAGCAAAGGCAAATTTTATCTCACGCTTTGTAATCGAAAGTCAACCTTACCCCTGCCATGAAATGTACACCTAAATTGTGATAATTGGGTAACCCAGGAAAAATATAACACAAGTGTTTCTATGCAAAAAGTAGAAAACGCACGGTAAGAAGCACCCTATGCTTTACCTTAAACACCTGCCCACCGCAGAAACTCACTGCAATAATTAGGTTGTATCTCAGGCACAACTTTATGTAATACCTCCTTAAAATATTTTTGAATAAGGGAGCAGTTGCAGAACCCAAAACATGGTAATGGTCACATATAAGTGTGGCAACATAGATATACAACGGTCTTAAAATCCTAAGCAAGCCCCTTCACATATTCAAAAGTAACATTGCATGAAGAATTTTCACCACGCCCCTGGAGTCAAATTTCATGCTATGGCAAATGCGTCCAGCGAGCAGACTTATTTGTCTCGGGACGATAACCACGAAGCACAGGGTAATATTTGACTACGTGTCCCTGCTCACCGCACAATAACAGGAAGTTATACGCGGAACGGCAATTGGTGGAAATAAATTGCCAATATTACTATGCACAGTTGGCTGCAAAACCTGTGGAGGAGGTCGTGAAAAATCCAATCTATGTGTGTTGTCTGCCACGCACTGCTCGGCCAGTAACGGCATTAAAGAACCCAGTTTCACAAAGTTCACGTGTCAAGTAGCAAAAACTAGGACTGCGCGTGTATCGGGATCAACCCCAACAAAATCACATTACATATGTTTTGTTCTCGATCGGAAACAAACAATTTAGCCATGCTCACATTTAAAAATGGCGCTCTAAACGCCTGGGGTTTCAAATAGTTATCTCCAACTAAAATAGTTGGCGCTCTACCAGATTGAAAAAAGGCAAAACGTTCCCGTGGAATGGACATAATGGGCGAAAATCTTCATTAACACTTGATAAAATATTGAAAATAACACTTCTGGATTCTGTTCCAATTACTTCCAGAGATAATGAAACTGGCACATTAGCTACCAGCAGTATTTCATCAGCATATACAAGAAATTTTCAGAAGTCCACTGCAATTTACACGTCCACTACCTCAAACTCTGGTCATGATTGCACAAACTTCTGTAGGGGTTGCGATAGTTTCCACAACTGGGTGGTTTGACTGCTCGTGCACATTACCTTTGAGTAACCACGTGCACACTTTGGAGTGGCAGGTATTTATCATGCGATTGTGGTAAGGGCATACCAAATGCGACGTTGGGAAAATATTTAGGAAAATAATCGTATCTATGTATGTAGTACGAAAGACGCACTGAAAATCTCTTTAGTGAGCACCCCATCTGACTCTCAAATCAATTAGAAGTTCACTAAATTCAACTAAAGCTTTAACACATTCTGCTGGCGATTCCTGTACTAACGCCTGATCATTACATAACTGTAGAATAGCATTGTCTATTAAATAATAAAATAAACCCTGGCGCGACAGCTGTAACCGGGCCAAGACCTACCAACACAACTGCCGGCCTCATGCCCACTTACGCACGGCAGAGGTGGGCGATCATCTAAACGATACGGGGAGCATCTTGGCATCCCCCAGCCGGAACGTTGGTTTTTGTGACCATGGCTACCGCTCACTTTCCTCACGATGCTGAGTGGGCACCGGTCCTATAACCGAAACTTAAAATCCGCATCCCATGGATGGGATCGAACCCGGACCGCTTACAGTAGCCAGGAATCAAGGCATATTGCCTTAGCCAGCTACGCCACGGAGCAAACATCGTCTTTTACTCGGCGAAAATCATCCATAATTGCTGCGAATTGCACAGAAGAACTTGGAGCGCCCCCATGTATAGCTGATTCAAAAGGCATCCCACTGTTACGCAAATAAACCGTATGATGATATTCTCAGCAAACTATTTACTCAGTTTATTAAAATACGCTCTACGATAAGATAAGTGCACGGTAATGATTGCAATAATTTACCTATATATGTTGTAATGTAAGGTTGTTACACTTAAGGTGTGCAGGGTCCTGTTACCGGGAAAAAACCAGGACGTATCGGAAAAAGTGTTGCCTCCGTTCTTACTAATTTGACAATACATTCAATTAACGAAGTTTTAACACACAATTGCTAATAGCATTAGATACATACATTGAGCATGATTCTACAATAGCTACATATGAAGTAACCTGAAACAGAAATGTAAGCTAATATACTCGTAGAATCTGTATTATTCAAAATAAGTTTGGGCCACCACTTAGAGCTAATTGTCCCGAATCAAACATATGTTTTCAAACACACAAAGCGTCGCCCAGGCCAAGCCAACGATCGCCAAATCCTCCATTAAGATTCCACTAAACCTCCATTAACTTTCCTACGAAACTCACCAGTTGCAGATATGATCTCTCAAAGATTAAACAATTCCTACCCCAGGCAGGTATCGAACCCGCTGAGACTAAATCATTGACGTGCATGGTAACCATAAGACACATGGCACAGCCTGACGGAATCTAATACATTTAACAGAAACAAAGATAACTTTGAAGTAAGGAAATGGGTGCGATGAGCACATCATCGGAAGTTTTGTGTTTTAGCTTAAATATGGCTTCTACTCCTCTCCATCATTATTACCATAATTTTCTTCTTGTAGTACTACAACACTCTCACGCATTGTCACAATCTAACACAGGGGCAGAATAAGGATAAGGAAACGGTTAGTCGACGATAGAAATGATGCAAGTTTTTATTTCACCAGTCATTATACAGGGTGCTTCAAAAACAGGAGGCATAATTTCAGGTACATATACCCCATAAGTAGACAATCAAAATCATTATATAAGTCCACTACAACATATTTCCGGATATATTTCATATCGATGTCATTACAGATTTTCAAAGTGGCCACCTCCTGCTTGAATACAGACCCCATATCGATGTTTCATTGACGTGCGAACACGATCCTATGAACACATGACGCACAGTCGAACGCCAAACACAACTCTGAATCTAACCTTTACTTCGGAATGCACTGTCACAGCGTCCCGTTAAGGTCTCCTTTCACGGCAACGACCTACGAGAAGAAAAGTTTCCAGTGAATTTCAATGTTGTGAAGGCCATAACTCGGAAATTAAGCATTTCCGGACACATGTTGTAAAGAACTATTTTGATTGTCTACATGTGGAAAATACAGGTCTGAAATCAGCCCCATCATTTTGAAGCTAACTGTAAACAATTAGTCCATAAACATCATTTCAATAGTAATACGGCATTACTGACGTTGTATTCTGTTAATGTTGTGAGAACTCAGCATGGTGAACACAGCCGTGACAATTTGGGAACCCATCCACCAATAATTATTGTCCATCTATGATGTAGTATGTTGACGAAATTAGGGGATAAAGCAGTTGTACAACGGCCTTGGTGCTCTAGGGTTTTATTTTCATTGGTATACTGCGGAGTTAGGAAACTCATTGAAATAAAGGCATAACTATTGGCTATTTGGTCATTTTCTTACTGTTAGATGTTTTACCCACAAGAAGCAGGGTTGTGTGATAAGTGCTTACACAACTCTCATACTAGGTATCAGTTAAGGATAAACGTGCAGAAACTTCCAACTTTCCATATTGTAATACTAAACATATGGACGTAAGTTTTGTATTATCTTCCGTGAAATCCGTTATCCATATAAACGGTTAATGGAGGTGAATGTACTGACAGAGATGCTGAGCTTGGTAAGGCAGGGACTCGTGTGGTGAAAAAAACACGGTTCAAAGCCCCTTAGAATCATCCTCGCTTGATACAAGTATTTTTCTTCTTTTGTTTTGCTTTCTTTAAATAAATAGAACCTCGTAGGTAGTAATGCAGTAATGTTATCGGAATGAACAGAATTTCCAATAAATGATAATCATACACAGAGTGTTGACTTGCCCTATACTAGAAGTAAGCTACTTTAAATTCAGAAATCCACGTTTTGGACTATATTAGGTATATTCTGTAAGTATGGGTATAAATGGAAATGAAAGAGGATTACAGTATTCCATTTAGCAGTTGGCCTAGGTCTATTACCTAAAGCTGCTAAATATAGATAATTCATAACGTAGACGGGGTCCTTATTGTATCTGATGTAATATTCCGCCGTCTTTCTCTTGTCACGAAGATATTCGCGTAGAGAACTTTAAGCAGACATTGAGGTATGAATCTTTATCAGCGAACGGCCAACGTCATACGACAGATTATCGTTTACCACTTAAATTCTAAATGATGAAGAAGAAAATTGAAATGTGGTAGATTAAAATGAGTGCATAGTGATGTATAATATATTTCTCTAGTGAGAAAGGATCCGGAAGGATCGTCCGATGTGACTTAACGTTGGAGAACGTTAATTGAAAAAATAACCGAAGAGAGGAAGTAACTGATTTCCGAATCCTCCAATTGTAATAAAACTGCGTAATAGTTTCCATGTGCCCGATAAACCCAAAGCATCCTTTGAGTGCACTATTCTCTTTAATGCGAGGCTCTGACTCTATCAGCAGTAAGCCACCTCCCTCACTCTTAGCTTTGCAGGAAATTTGGTTAGTTTAATTATTAGGACTTACATTTTCTTTTGGGTTCACTTCAGCAGTTGCCTTTACCTCTTGAGTCCAACTTTGTGCTTCTCTACAATATATATCATAGCCTTAATCGTAACATGAAAATAATTCGAAATCTTTTTAGTGGAGTGATGGAGGAAAGGAGACTTTGTGGTATTCTCTCGTTGACGTCCATGTAATCTGCGTCAAATGTGCTCGAGGCAAGGAAGTCCTCACTGACGAACAGCCAGGCAAGCATCCGGTCGCCGTCAAATACACTCCTCTCCACCCCGTGGCGGTAATGATTTCAACAGTATTTTTCCATCTGGCAGAATCCTTTTGTGGCAACTGCTTTTAACACGTTGCTAGGTTACCATCTATTGTCAACCTCAGGAAGTAACGCCCACATATTATTTCTCTTCACTGCATCACCTTTACGAGGGTAGTTTCTTAAGAAACGCCAACCTCATTTGCAATAAAGCTGTAGCAGCGGCAATTCATTATATATGTTTAAAACGTGAGATATTTGCTATACGAAAATCTTAGAAAGAGTACAAATGAAATGTGGTGCCTCTGATGTACTTTTTGGGTCAAGCAGTCAAAACGAACTGAGCGTATTATGGCCAAATGTTTCCGCAAAACTTCTCTCTCTTTACCTTCCACGGTCTTTTCCCCCCCCCCCCTTCATTAGACTGTATTTCAGTTGACTTATATATGGAAGACAAGCGTGTAAACGTTGGAAAACTACAGAAAGTATACTATAAGATGTGTTCAGGTTTGTACGGCTATGCTGAACAGAAACAATTTGGCATCGTTCGAATGTGGCTTGTGACTAAGTTCTCGGCACAATCAGATTCTAATATTGTTCTAAATATAGTTTGTACTTTAAGCATTTTGAGAATTTAGTATTTTTAAGCGTTAATACACAAAATAATTTCGTATTTTATAGAATTTTGAACAGGAAGATATAAATTATGAACGGTAATATACTTTGAAGCAACATTAATATAACATTAAACTTACATATATTAATTATCAATTGTGCGGACTACTTCAAACTTAATATAGGTTAGGGCAACACAGAAAAAATTCAAATAATACAAGCCAAAGAGTAATAGAAAAGAACTGTGCTCCCAAAGCAGAGTAACAAAAGCAATACCTACACACTAAATGAACTCATAGTATGTAAATTAATAAATCAGTAACACAGACAGAACAGACCTTAAGATTCTGTAATAATCCTAATTTTACTGTACCTATCGAAACGTGGGGTAGGGTAGGATAGGGTCCCAAATATTGTACACCTGCCGAAACAAAATCTGAGTGAGCTCGACAGTCAAAAGCATTTGCATACAGCCTACATCCTTGTTTTCCTTTATACTTGGTAACAGCATTTTTATGCATAAACCACCTACTAACTATTCGAACAATAGGATCGATATTTTAGTTTCACTTAAAACGTTTACATATATTAATGATATTCGAACATCGGTGGTAAGTACTTGGTTAGGCTTTCACGGCCGGCGTTAAACCAATAAAATGTATTACCCGGGCTTATGGGCCGTGGTCCAAAGAATGAAACTTCGCCTGACGTTTCGCTCATAACTCCAACGAGCATCTTCAGAGGATGATTCTAGCTCGGTACTTGCTGGAAAAATCTTAAATCTACAATTTTGCTTGGATAGACTGGAAACTTCACCACAGTTATTAAGATTAACAACATTTCGCACTCCAATTTTCAGATCTTTGTGCAAAATAATTATTGTGATATTAATATGTTTATAGTGTTTTATTATAATTTAATTAAATTGTTCTACACGATTACAATTTTAGTTTTAGAAAAATAATACTTTGCAGTTATATTCATAAATACATTATTAGTAGATCTATGAGACGAAATTATATCTGAGCCATGGTTTAGGATAAGAAAATTATTCAATCCTCATTTTATTAATTTTTAATATTAGCTTGTGAAATATGAAATTTGTTATTTAATGGCACAAATACTGGTGATATTATAAAAAATCATCTCATCAGTTTCCTTTCGTGAAGTTTTTATCCAAGCACAAAAATCATCAAGCTTCTATTTTGAAAACTGCATCGTGTGGAACAATTTATATTTTGAAAAGAGCTGAAAATTATAAAACAGAAGAATAACACCAAAAGAAGTGATTTAAAGCACCACGCCCACTTTCATTCGGCCTTTTAAAATAGTCACGTGGCAGTTTAAAGAGCCGAAAGGTATTAAAATAATAGAAAATTGAAGCACAAACCTTATTCTATTTAATTAGGCAAAAAGATTTTTGCCGTCTTTTTCAGTTTTTGACCAGTTTTCGCGGATGGATATCAATAAGTTTAGCATCATCTAAAGATGTGACACTAAGATAATCAGAATTTCAGAATGTCCTCAGAGATCCTATCGTTTCAGCATGAATTCTGCATAAACTTATGAGACTGAATCTTATGATTTAAAAATTTAGATCTCCTTAAACCGCAGCAAATTCAACCGCATTTCTTTGTGGTGTAAACTGTTGTTCCTTTTTTTTTTTGTAATTTACGTCCTCCAACGTTGTCATATCGGACGATGAAAGACATGGGTGAAATGGTGCCCAAATGAGCCCAGGATCCATGGAGCTTATCCGACATACGTCTTTTAGAATAAGGGAAAAACCCGAATAAAATCCTTATCCAATTTGAGCGAGATTCGAACTCGGGACCTCTCGAACGTGAGGCAGAGACGCTACTATCTGCGCTACCCGAGGTGGGCTTATAAACTGTTTTCGGTATATTCACTGTTACTTGTTTGACTTTCACGATCATTTTGCTTTTATCAAATGAGAATATTGTGACTTTGTGGGTTCGTAGAATTAAAGTCCGAGTTGCAGATATTCTAAATGTTCTTTATTTCCGTAGAAGTACACTGTTCAATTCTCACGTAACAACATTACATCACACATACAACACAATCTTTCAAGGTCGATGACAATAACAAACAGCCGTCTGATTACATCAGTTACAACTTTAGCTCTCGTTACACACTTTATAGCTGTTACTACTACTCACAACTCTTGTTTTACAACTCTCGGGACTGACTCTTAGCGAGTCGTCGCCTTCTTAAATACCTCAGGATAAGTTCGAGACTGTTCTGTAACAATCACTAGATATTTATGGAATAAACAAGACCTTGAACGTTCTATCACCTTCCAGGAGCATAACTTAAACTGTGCCGGCAAGTCCTTTCTCACAGCTATCTTTATTTGCCGGCTCTTTTTGTAAACAAGCCGCGCTATCGTACATAACGGCTTCGGGACAATATCTTATTCGTTTTCAGTGTGCTGGATATGAGTATACAATCGAATTTCTGAGCTATTACATAGCGACGAGCTCTTTAAAGTTTTGAATTTGAACTGTTGCAGTTGTATCTACAAGGAAATACGCATGGAAATACGGTGACACTGATGATACATGAGATGAAGATGGAGCATCGGTGGAATGAGATGGCGGGGGAAACTGGAGATCCCGGAGAAAACCCGCCCCAGCGCCGTGTTGTCCACGACAAATCTCACTTTGCGGTCGCCTGGGATCGAATCCGGGCCGCCTTGGTGAGAGCCAAGCGGTCTAACCACTGAGCCACGGCGCGGCCGTAACAATTACAGCGTAGTGTATTTTATAACATAAATATTATTGTAGCGCCTTCTATGTTTACACATGTGACATCCACGTTGTTTAACATGCATGAAAATCTGCAGCTGTACATATTTTCAAACTCTCCAACGTGACTCAGCACAGTTGCTATTGTTCCTTGGGTCTATAAGGACACATATGGAATACGTACTATGTAAAAGAGAATTTAAGAATAACATTTATATAAAACCTGCATAGAGGAGAAGCAAAAATTACAAGAATATTAAGATACTAAGATTCACTATTACATCTGTTAATCTGTTTAGTTAAAATCATTGCATGTTTTTGTAACTATAGTTGTTATATTCAAAGTACTGAAAAAAATGAAAAGCTGTCGTTACGGCTACAACAGAACGTTGCTGGCGTGAGTTGTGCAGCTTTAGGCATTGCTAGCCGAAACCTGCCTGCGTTTTGCATGAAATATTAAGATTCCTTTCTACCTCTTTCTTTTATTTTCTGAATATTTCTCCCCCAACCTTACGTCACTCTGCTCCTTCCTGTCATTTTCTCCCTGCTCTTCTCTCTTCTTCCTTTTCAGTCTGCCTTATTCTCTTTACCTTCATCCCCCTTATCACCCCTTTCCCGTCTGTGCAACTTATCTGCCGTGGGATGTTTTAAAAATTATTATTTCTGTTATCTTAAAAAACTTTTAAATATTGGCAACAGGATCCACTGCACCAAATTTGAGTCGCTTCTATGCTAAATGTGATACTATACCCCTATACGAGGGGGGGACCCAAAAGAAACCGGTCTCCGAGGGCGCTGCCACTCGTAGACATAGTGCAAGGTTCTCACGCTAGATGGTGTTAGTAGAGATCTTCATGAAAGAGCTTTGCAGACGGCGTCAGTGTAGAACTAAACGTGCAATTGTGGTATTGTGTTTCTCTGACTGTTGGTGGGTTACCTCTCTTATGCCAACTTTAAAAAAAAAACAAAGAGTTGTGTGAAATTTTGTTTCTTGCTTTAAAAAACTGCAACGGAGACACACCAAATGCTTCAGGAAGCTTTCCACGAGGACGCTATGTGCCGCACACAGGTTTCCGAGTGGTTTGGGAGCTTTAAACGTGGTGAGATGTGTGCTGAAGACCGAGCTCGTTCTGGACGCCCTTCAACATCGCGAAATGAGGAGAACATTGAAAAGGCCCACCAAAAGATCAACGAGGATCGTCGCCAAACGATCGAACGAATTTCAACAGGGACAGGAAGCAGTTGGAGCTCGTTCCAGCGGATTTTGAGGGAGAATTTGCACATGAGACGTGTTGCTGCTAAATTTGTTCCGTGCCTTCTCACACAGGGGCACAAAACCATCCGCATGAATGTGTGTCAGGACTTGAAAACAGAGATTGCACGTGATTCAAACTTCTTGAACAGCCATTACGGGGGATGAGAGTTGGTGTTACGGGTATGACCCAGCCACCAAGCAAGCGTCAAGCCAGTGGAGGACTCCCAACTCTCCCAGACCAAAAAAAAGCAAGGCAAGTGAGGTCAAATGTGAAGACGATGATCACTGTCTTTTTTGATGTTCGTGGAATTGTGCATCGGGAATTCGTACCCCCTGGCTATACTGTTAACCAGCACTTTCACTTGGACGTTTTAAAGCGTCTGCGAGATGATTTGAGGAGGAAACGCCCGGAACATTGGCGATCAGGTGACTGTTTTCTGCATCACGACAACGCTCCAGCACACACGGCTTTACGAGTGACCCACTATTTGGCATCTCAGAGGTGGTCTGTCGTTCCCCACGCTCCATATTCGCCGGAGCTAGCCCCGTGCGACATTTTGCTATTTCCACGAAAATAAAAACGCTGAAAGGGGAGCGTTATGACGATGTGGAGGCGGTAAAAGCAGCTCCGCAAAGGGCACTGGACAATATCAAAGTAGAAGAGTTCCAAACATGCTTCCAACAGTGGGAAAGGAGACTTGACAAGTGCATCGCATGTAATGGAGGGTATTTTGAAGGCGCCTGAAGTAATTTTGTAAAAAGGTTCATCAATAAAGTTTTTATGACAACAATCCGGTTTCTTTTGGGCCCACCTTCTTAAAATTTTAAGGCTTAACCATTATGACACGAAATAACAAGAGGAGTTTTGAATTATTTAGTTTGCCGCCCCCCCCAAATTTGTGAAAGTAGTCGGGTAATTTAGAATAGTTTTAAAGTTAGACCTGAAATGATGTGAGGAGTGAAATATAACTCTCGTTCACTCACATATAACTCACTACACACTATATTCACAGAAGAAGTCCTTCCGTGTACTGGTAGGCAAAATGCGTGCACGTTAATACAATGTACCTTGGGATTGGAATACATTGTTATTGGTGTAGGTACAACATAAGGCATTTGCATCTGCTCTGCATTACATTATTTATGTTTAACTTTGGTTAAACTTTTTAAATAGCTTCGGTTATTTGTTTACACTCAGATTTACCTCTCTTCCCCTTTCACTTTACACGGTTTGTAGTAACCAACTGAAGGCGTAAGGGAGACCCCTCCTAATCACAATCTCCTAACTTAGTTCCTCCATAATCTTATTTTAGGTTAAAGTTTGGTAACTTGTCAAAAATAAAAAACAAAAAAAATGTTTATTCTGCATGGGCAGAATTTACCGAAATGAATCTCGTGTACGATGGTGCTCACACGATGGCTGCGGCACACAGGATATTATACACAGCGCATCCTAAATAGGGGGACGTGCCGTGGACAAGCGGTTAGACCGCTTAACTCTCACCAAGTTGACCCAAGTTCCAGGCGAACGCATGTGCGATTTTTGGTGGACAATGTGGTGTTGAGGCGGATTTTCTCCGGTAACTCCGCTTTCCCCCGCCATCTCATTCCACTAGCGCTCCATCCTCATTCATGCATCCTCAGTGTTACCGTCTTCGGCGACGCATGTAGTTACGTTAAGCACTACACATTCATTAATTCATTCAAAAAGAGAACCAGATCAATGGCCTGTATTTCCAAGAACACCTGTAAAACAAGTGTAATAGCTTTCATTTCTTTAAGAATTAATTTATTAACCAATAAAATGGTTCAATGGATTTCACTTCTTGTCTGAAAATAAAATCATTTCACTCTGAAGCTCCGATATGTTAAAGTATTAACATTCTCCCTACCAGCACACAAAAAATATGCTCTTAATTTGTGTAGGTTCTCTATGGATTAATATTATTATTTTTTAATTTTGACGATTACATATCGGTTACAGCTTCATTATATATATTTTCTCCATTCCTTACCAATGTTGGTGCTAGGAGTCGCTCGGGTGCCCTCAAAGCGAGGGACGGCCACGCCGTGTCTCAGTGGTTAGACCGCTTGGCTCTCACCAAGGCGGCCCGGGTTCGATCCCAAGCGACCGCAAAGTGAGATTGGTGGTGGACAACACGGCGTTGGGGCGGGTTTTCTCCGGGATCTCCGGTTTCCCCCGCCATCTCATTCCACCGGTGCTCCATCTTCATCTCATGTATCATCAGTGCCATCGCCTGTGGTGCCGTATGTAGTAAAAGCGGGCGTTAAACACTACACACATTTCATTTCAAAGCGAGGGAGCCGAAGTATTTGGCCTGAGATACCACGGTTAAGGGGTCGATCCAACGTCTGGGATAATGAACAGATGAATCATGGAACATTTGGTGGAATGATGGTGGGGGAAACTGGAGGACCCGGAGGAAACCCACCCCTGCTCCATCCACTTTGCGATTGCCTGTCATTTGCGGTTAATATAAACAAAGATTATTAATTGTTATTGATGGAACACCGTTGTAATTGTAACAGCAAATTAAATAACAAGGCATAGTTTATGTAAACTAGCTTTTTCGAGAAACATATAGCTTGTACTGTTGTAAAGTGTTAGAACAATTTCCAGGGACAAGAAACCCTTTCATCATAACGGCTTTATCGGTACTGTCGTTCTTATATTTACGCATTTAAGCCGGACGGAGACCGGGAGATCCATGTTCATATCCCTGCTACGGCATTTAATTTTTCATTCTGACTCAATCTGTCAAGAATTTGGCCTACACACGGCTGGTGTGAATGAAGATCATAATTTTCATTAATAGACCTAATAGTGGTTGGACTATAGAGCCCGGGCCTTGAGCTGTCTCATGTATATATGAGAATTATCTAGTGGTTTACCGGGATAATGCGAGTCAATTAGAAAATTAATGTTATTATGGCACGTTGGCCTAGTTAGCTCAATGGTTAGAGCAACCGGACGAATACCGGGAGATCCGTGTTCAAATTCCGGCTATGGCATTGAATTTTTCATTGAATCAATCTGTCCAGAATTTGGCTTAAACACGACTGGTGTGAAGGAAAAATTCAGCTGCCCATATAAACAACTTTAGGCCTCTGAAGACCACATTATAACATACTTTTGCAATTTCCTAAGCAGCTATATTATTTTTTTTCCTTGTTCCATTTATACCCCGCCTTTAACTGCTATGGTCATATCGGCGGCCGTTCTCCTTTGGAACATACTTAAGGTTGTAACTCGTTATCTTTGGTTTTTAGTCATTAGATCACACACACATTCACACTCTCATTCATACTTCCAGTCTCTGGGGAAGATGGGGACCCGGGAACCGGGACCCCTAGCACGGCAGGCAGGTGCTCCACCGACTGCGCTACGGGGCCAGCCTATACTATATTTGTACAAGCAATAGAACTACCTTTATGAAGTTGTGGATATTTTATCACATTATCGCTCTAATTTTATGAATTAATTCAATTTTATGAATTATAGGTAATTATATGGACCTTTAGCTTAAAATTGTACTTTATTAAAAATTAATTAAGTGATGCAGACACGGGTATGACTAAAAATTAGCAGGGGTAATAAAATAGAATTTTTAAAGTATTATTACAAGGGCTTTGATTCTAAAAAAATATTTTGTTTAAAAATCTCGGTGTAAAGATGACATACTTCAAAAAATATCTCTGTGAAATATTCTCCAAAACTCGAGTTTTGGATGTCATTTTAAAGCCCTTTGTCTTTTATACAACTCTGTGTGACAGAGTCTGTGGCCATATTTCTCACACTGAATTCTCAAACTGTTTTTCTGTTTATAAAATCTAAACAGAGGGACACATAGCCATAATTATTTCACAAGGCGTAACATAATCCGTGTAAGAGTTGGAATTTTAAATAAACCGTGGTTTAGTTTCTAGAAAATCAGTTTTGACGATTTTGTTCTTCCTTTTATACACCGTGTAAGTTTAATAACTTTAAATACATGTTGTGTAAACAGCTATTACATATTATCAACAACGGAAACTTCTGTGATGTCTGTGACGTTTGCTCCTGGCGCTCTGCTAGGAAATCAATGAGGAAAGGGGTGACTCGAAGCTGCTATTAAGGACTAGAGGGTTAAGGGGAATAGGTAACTTATAGTTTGCACCTACATGGTGGTAATATAAAAGTATGCCCTTCTTTTCTCTCAGCAGTCCTTGACCACAAGTGCTCAAATCGGCATTAGATCATCTGGCTGTGGTACATCACACACAATTGAGTTGGCGACCTAGCATTAGATGATGTTTGAGAGGATACAAAAAATAACCCCGAAGTGTAGACCACAAGGACCGAGGGGCAATTCTATAAAATAGAGTGTGTTGTCATTTCGCAGTGGCTACTGTGGAAGTTTCCAGAGCCAGGCAACACGGTCCGTTCTACCGCCGAAAGGAATAGTATAATATTCCTGCAATTGTTTCCCTTTCTGTTTGTTATATTTACCATTACGATAAAAATAAACACATATATTAGCATCTCTGTTCGTAAATTTATGGCATTTTTAGGTAATTTCCATTAACAATGGAAAGCTCAATAGCAGAAATTTAATGAACTTATCGGCTGAAGTTTTCTTTCGGTTGTTCCAATGTGCAAGTGGCAAAAGAGATTTTTGAGGAGACTTCCAAACGTTCTCCAATTTCAACTAGTTTACTTGAAGTAAGAACAGATTTTTTTACTCTTAGCTTTCTATTCATAATAGACCCCAGTCCCCTATATTTGTTCACAAATCTTCGCATGGATTCTCCGTTTAGGATAGGTAAAGCGGGAAATTGTATTACAATCGCCTTTTAACTTACCCAGAAGAGTTTATCACATTGTGTTGTAATAAAAATCATTTGTGGTAATGTGTTATCTTGCAGAGACATTATGAAAGACAGCTCATTCAACCATAACACTTTTAACTCAATTATTTCCTAAAACTCTAAAACGATGTGCATAAGAACGAAATAAACTAGTCGTCCAGTATAAAACTAAATTTAAAAGTAAAATATATCAGCATGGAGCCCGCCTCGGTAGCGTAGATGGTGGCATGTCTGCCTCACGTTCAAGAGGTCCTGAGTTCGAATCTCGGTCAGGGTGAGTTACCTAGATAAGATTTTTTTTCCTGGGTTTTCCCTTATCCTTCAAACGAATGTCGGGTAACTCTAAGCTCAATGGACCCTGGACTCATTTGAGTATCATTTCACCCAATTCATTCACCGTCCGATATAACTTAACGTTGGGGCGGACGTAAATGGAAAAAAAAATATCGACATGGAACAGACACTAAGCAAACTACACAGTGAGTTCAGTAAAACTGATGTCGCTTGCTTCAAGCTGTTGCCAGTTACACACACACACACACACACACACACACACACACACACACACACACACACACACACACACACACACACACACACACACACACACACACACACACACGCACGCACGCACGCACGCACGCACGCACGCACGCACGCACGCACGCACGCACGCACGCACGCACGCACGCACGCACGCACGCACGCACGCACGCACGCACGCACGCACGCACGCACGCACGCACGCACGCACGCACGCACGCACGCACGCACGCACGCACGCACGCACGCACGCACGCACGCACGCACGCACGCACGCACGCACGCACGCACGCACGCACGCACGCACGCACGCACGCACGCACGCACGCACGCACGCACGCACGCACGCACGCACGCACGCACGCACGCACGCACGCACGCACGCACGCACGCACGCACGCACGCACGCACGCACGCACGCACGCACGCACGCACGCACGCACGCACGCACGCACGCACGCACGCACGCACGCACGCACGCACGCACGCACGCACGCACGCACGCACGCACGCACGCACGCACGCACGCACGCACGCACGCACGCACGCACGCACGCACGCACGCACGCACGCACGCACGCACGCACGCACGCACGCACGCACGCACGCACGCACGCACGCACGCACGCACGCACGCACGCACGCACGCACGCACGCACGCACGCACGCACGCACGCACGCACGCACGCACGCACGCACGCACGCACGCACGCACGCACGCACGCACGCACGCACGCACGCACGCACGCACGCACGCACGCACGCACACACACACACACACACACACACACAAAGGCGCAACTCATTGTGTGCGGGCTCAGGAGCCTCAGTTGTATCCGTTGAAGTGCATCCTACCTTTCGGCGGCTGCAGTATGAGGTACGAGTATGGTAATCTACAGATATAGAGACACTGGAAATGCTTTGTTGCGGAAACATTCATTAAAACATACACATATATGTAATTTGTAAATTGTATATTGATTGGCTGAATTACTCACCTATAAACAGATGCTGTATTTTTTGAAGGATTTCGGCCTATCTTAAGTTATGCATTCCCTTGAGTTTAATTCCAAGGATAACAAAAGTATTAATAACCTAAATTTATCACGCCATTGCAATTATAATTTGGATAGTTTTATAGCATTATTTAAGTTTACTATTAAGGTGTTATTTTGCATGGATGAACTGATTGTCAGCTTGTGGGCTGCGTACAATTTAACAGAATTCTGCAATGTTTATGTGGTCACCTCATGACAATTTATGTAGATGGACTTTAATTTTCAGTTTAATAACCTGGATGCTGATATGGTAAATATAGAGAACATGGTTTATATAACGAAATGGGTCTTCTGGCGTACTGCGGTCTTCATAGACCTATTATGGTCATCACCTTCCAGGAGGAACGGATGAAGCAAAGAATCCACAGAAGGCAAAGAGTCCCTAATACTTCCAGTTTCGAAAAGCCGTCCGTTACACTTTTGGATCTGCTAGAAGAGCAATGACTAAACAGCCTTCTAGTGTACCACTTTTAGCAAATATCCGGCACCAAAAAAGCCAATAAACCTAAAAGCGCGCCTGAAAAATAAGAAAGAAACAAAAGAAAATTGAAATGTTGGAAATAATATTGCGGTGGATGAGAAATCACCACAGAAAGCGCCTGCAGAATACATAAAACCGAAAAATCTAAACCCAGATAATGAGTGGGTGTTCGAAAGGAGGGGAATCCGTGATCTCCTAAAGGCAGAGTAAAAATCCAGCCAGCATTTTCCAGAGATTAATGTTTCTTCATTGACTGATTATTTAAGTGATATTGAGTTAGGTTTATGACAATGCAAAAAGCTCTACAGAAGAAAATGTATTTGATGACGGTTCCTTTGTAGCAGCGAATATGGCAATGAGTCAACAGCATCAAGGTCGGGTGTAATTTAACAACATGGTTCTCAGATTTCCTGAACTTGGTGTTAAAATGGATGGAGCTATGTCCAATCCCGTATTTTTTTGTCTACACACATGCGCGATCACACACGCACACACGCACATTGTGTTTTCTGAATTCTTAAACCAAACTTAACTTTCAAATGTTGGACTTGTTCATAGTGCTTACTTCGTTCAGGTGAGGGGAAATTTTTATGTGGTTCGCGTAATTTTGGTTTTGGGCACATACATATAAAGAACACAAACCTATAAAGGAATGAACGTGAAAAAAATAGAAGAGTGTTTTCTTTAATAATGACTTAAGGTGGTACATCTGCTAAATCTGAAAAATCGCGCACATACAGAATACCAGCACTAGTTTTCCCATATTTCAAAATTGTACCTTTAATGTTTATTTAAATATTAATTTTGTTGTATAAACTCAGTGTAGTAATGAAACTTAGGTCCATATTTAGCATTTTTCAAATAACCCACATACAGAATTCAGGTTTCGGAGTTAAATAAGTTTACAAATAAATATTTATCGGATTCCAAACTTTGTATTGGCCGAAGAGACACATATGTTTTATACGTTCTAAAGTTCTTGTTTATTCAAATGTCAGTATTTGTTTCTCAAAATTAGTGCAATATTAAAAAAAAAATGTACGTTTTAAAATCTTCCTTAATGTCCTTCAGAGATCCAGTAAGGCCGTGCAATGGCTGAGTGGTTAGACCGTTTGGCTCTCAACAAGGGTTCGATCCCAAACGACCGCAAAGTGAGACTTGTGGACAATACAGCGCTGGGACGGGTTTTCTCCGGCATCTCCGGTTTCCCCTGACATCGCATTCCACCGTTGCTCCATCCTCATCTCATGTATCATCAGCGTCACCACCTGCGGTGCTGTGTGTAATAAAAGCGGGCATTAAACACTACACATTTCATTTCGGAGATCCAGTACAGATGTTTTGAAAGAAATAGGAACAAAATTGCATCATATGAAGCATTTACGATATTAAAAACTGCGGAAGAAGAGCTTAAAGTTGAAAATCACTGTTAATAACCGTGCGACCTTCCGTTTGAACTTTCTTGGAAGCATGAAGGCCTGAATTTTAAAAAGTTTTTTTATTTTTTTATTTTAACCTTTGGAACATATTGACGTATCGGCAGCAGCGTTAACTGGTATATACTGGATTTTATTTTTGTTTTATATCTACATTAAATCACACACATATTCACATTCGCCGACTCTGGGGAATAGGGAATAAGCTTTGTTAAAACAAAATGTCCAACCCATCCGGAAAATCAGCTCTGAATCCCTCGCACAGCAGGGAGGAGAGTAACAATTGAGCTAGTTGGCGAGCTCATGCATATTTCCATAACCTCCTAGCATTTGTTAACGTATTTGCGATCGCCATTTGTTTTCACTATAGATATTTAACGTTATGTTCACTAAAGCATCATGATAGCACCAAATAAACTAAAGAGAATCAGGAACAGTATATAAAAGCAATTCCATCACTGAATTTATTAAGTTAATTCATATAATACTGCATTTATTTCTTAGAACTCCACCTAGTAAGATCCTTACAAGAACCAAAAAAGCTCGACTAGACAATGAATATAAGCATTTGGAAAAAAAAATGTGGAATCATGGCAGGAAAACTCCTCTTGGAAAAATGCTATGACAAGTCGATATTTGTTGATACATTGAAAGCCTATTATAGTGTTTCAAAAAAGTAGGTTATGGAAAGCTTTGCAAGAAATGAAAATATGTTCTAATGTAGTGGAAATCATAAAATTATTGTGTTCGAATAACAGATACCAAATAAAAGTTGTAAAGAGACTGTCTGCAAAATTTTCAACTTCTAAAGAACTACTACAGAGATTTTGCCAGTCCCAACACAATTTAAAGTTAAATTGATGCCTACCTATGGATTTGGACACCTAAATGTAAAACAATGGGAATAAAAAATAGAGGAAAATTATTACTTGCATAGTTTATTGTTTGCAGATGATCGGGTTACTATAACACAAGATACAGACGATAAACTTATATAATGAGAAAGCTAATTGAATAATATGGGGGCCTCTGATAAACATGAATAAAACAGAATACATGAATGTTAATTTAGACAGAAATGATCAAATAAAAATGTGAAAAGATCAAATTAAGAATACGACTAAATTCATATATCTTGGATCAAAGCTAGGAAGTAATGGTTCGTCTACATCAGAAATAGAAAAGAGAATAACAGGTGGAAGAAAACTAATTCGAATGCTTATCTCTGTGTTGTGAAGCAAACATATCCTTCTGAAAACCAAAACATTGATATATTGATAAAGAGTGTCATGTTATGTGGACTAGAGACTTGGACAATTGGTAGACAGCAAGCGTCAACTGAAATGGATTTCTGGAGGCTAGCAGCCAGGAAATGAAGAATTGAGGAAATAAGAAACATCACAATTAGGGAAATGATGCATGTAGAAAAGAATATTTTGGAAATAATTGAAGAGAGAAGACTAAGAAGGTATGGACATGTCATAAGAATGTCATTGGAATGGGAGATCGAAGAGACAAGCAGGAATGGGCGACTTAGAGAGATGTGGATGAAAGCCGTTAAGAGGAGCATGAACAAAGGGGACTGACAGACAGGAATGCTGAGAACCAGAAAACAGGGAGACTAAACATTTCTTGTGTGTGAGGTAAAACCATTATAGAGTGGAACAATTCTGAAATAAGAAAGAAAAGTTTAAATTCGTTCTTTTATTCTGCGATAATCAGTTAAATTCCAATGGCGTTTTGATTTTCTACAAATAAATAAAAAGCCTTTACGGAGATTCCTGTTAAAAAAGAGCTTGATGCTTCATTTCGACATTTAGATCATATCCCTGAAGTAGGTAGGTATTTCCCGCACTGGTGTAGAAAAGAGTTTGCTCCTCGTGAGTGTTTCTCTGCTATAGCCTTCAATGCTGACACGTGGTGCACTTGTCGGTGGAAATAAAAATATGAGGCATGCGCATCAGATGAGAGGTTAGCAAAATCCCATATGGGTTAGCGGCTACCACCTGGGAAACATGGAGGTTTTATTTTTCCTTGTTATTTCTTTCTTTATTTGAAGAAGAGCAGCTGGCCAGCACTTGAAGTAGCCGTTCGTATAGGAGTAGGAGGGCCAACCACCTGTGTATATGCGCTTGACCCCACAACTCTCCCTTCTGCTTACGTTCCCATCATTATCAGCACAGCTTGGATTATTCTGATGGCTTGTCATCTTATGAAGTATGGAATACTACCAACTGGTACATAAACACTTATCATGAATTTCAGATAATTGAAATACACACTGATTACGTCATATTTGAATTATTTTATGATATTTTCAGTTTTTATACATTTTCCTTCTCAATTTTCGCAATTAATTTTTTTAAATTTCTTGCCCATTTCGTCCTCATTTGTCAACTTTCTTAATTTAAATTCAGTATATAAAGAATTTTATGTTATTAATATTAACTTTACTAGCACCAGAAACTTCAGTATTTAACTGAGGAATAACAGTAACATGGAAATTAATTGTTCCTTCACACTGGCCGTGTGTAGGCTTAATTGTGGAAACGTAGATTCAGAATGAAACATTCAATGCCATAGCCGGGATTTGAACCACGGATCTTCTGGTTTCCGTCCAGCCGCTCGACCATTGAGCTACTATTGCCAACGTGCATATATGACAGTAAATTATCCAACTGACTCGTATTTTCCCGGTAAACCACATAGGAGTTCTTATAAACACATGAGACAACTAACTTAATGGTGACTTACAACCTGTATTTTTCATTGAATTTTTCAGTCTTACTCTACGTTTCCACAATTTAGCCTACACATGGCCAGTGTGAAAGAACAATTAATTTCCATTAATTTACCTAATAGTGGTTAACTATAAAGCCCGGGCCTTAAAGTACTTACATGTTGTAGTGCATTTAGCTACAAAAATTAGCAAAGTGTTCCTAAACCGAAACGCGATAGTTCCGGCATTTATGTTTTTTTTTTTAATTTACCTCCTCCAACTTTGTCATGTCGGATGATGAATGAAATTGGTGAAATGATGCTCAAATGAGTCCGGGGTCCATGAAGCTTAGAGCTACCCAACATTCGTCTTGAAAGATAAGGGAAAACCCCGGAAAACCCTTATCTAGGTAACTCAGGTAACTCACCCTGACCGAGATTCGAACTCGGGACTCCTTGAACGTGAGGCAGACACGCTACCATCTACGCTACCGAGGCGGGCAGGCATTCATGTTCCATTTACACAGGTTTCCGTCTTACAGAAGGTTGTGTTTGAATACAAAGAAATTGCGAAGTAGTCGCACAGGTTTCTGGTGAAGGAATAGTACAGAATGAATTATAAATAATTAACAACAATAATAATAACAAGGTGATATGTTTTATGTAGTACATTTTCAACTTATGTAAAATAATTGTAGTTTATCACCTAGTAACTCCGTTTTCAATTTTCCCTTTCCACCGTGCAACTGTCTGCATATTAACATCATTTGCTTCACCACACACAGCATTTAAAACAAAGTAATGGCGATGTTTGAAACTCTCGAGGCATCTATTGGAAGCTCTGAAATTGTCTTTTCCTGCTGTCTCTAAAGCTTGAGTATGAAGATATGCCCGCCTCGGTAGCGTGGTGGTAGCGGGTCTGTCTCATTTCAAGAGGTCCCGAGTTCGAATCTCGGCCAGGGTGAGTTACCTGGATAAGGTTTTTCCGGAGTTTTCCCTTATCTTGAAAGACAAATGTTGCTAACTCTAAGCTCTCTATGGGACCCGGACTCATTTGAGCATCATTTCACCCATTCCATTCATCGTCCGATATGACTTCACGTGTGAGGACGTAAATTAAAAACAATGAAGCAATGGTCCAGAAATGGGGATTCCTGTAGCGCGTGCACTAACAAACCACTCAAACACAGCACGATTTAGCTCGTCATATTTTGCAGATTCTGTAATGCGTTTCACATGCCTGCTGATCCTTTTAACCACTCGTCTTTAGTTTTTATTTTCTCAAAATCCCATAAATCTTATTTTGCCAACTTTAGACAACACAGTCAATTCTCTAGCTTTACGCGTTTTCCTTTCGTGTTCTTCAATAACCCCTATTTTCTTCTCCAATGATAACGTCTGATGTTTAGAACTCAGTTTACAGAATTTGTGTATTCACAGACTATGTTTTTTAAATATCACCCAAGTTCACAGCTTTCTTCCACTCGTACTTCATCACTTGCACCAAGTAACTGATAATGAACACACCGCAAAACAGTTACACCCTAACCATGTGTGCTGGAAGAGAGTTGAGAGAGCTAATGGGTTTTTCCCCCTTTACTTCGAAGAATTACTCTTATACTTATGGTTCATGGAACTTCGGTGCAGGTGCAGTCGCCCTCACAATTATTGGAATTTTTTAAGATATGGATGATGTAATCCAGTATACATAAAGTAATCCGTTTAATTAGTACGTAAAATACGAAGGTATTAACAGTGAAGCAAACAAATATATACAAATATAATAATTTGTAACGTAAAACTTCACTTATCTTACAAGAAATGATGAAACTTTTCTTATAAATTGTTCGGGATCGCGATTTCAAGGAGATTCATCCAGATTGGCAGCCGGAACCACAAACAAAACTGTCGTTATCGTTACAAGCGCTAGATGTTACTATGTTCTTGTTAGTACTACCAAAATCTGAAAATGAAACTAATTTAAAGACAGAATCGACTACGCAATTTAAAAATTCATTAGGCGATATTTGTTTCTTAAAATAAATATATTTTCCCAAACCATTAAATCTGTTGGGCCATTTAATTGTTTTAATAAATTAACTTTTGGATTTATTTCATGGTTAAATGACCAAAAATGATCTTCTACTTCCGATTTATCAGTCTGTTTATATTTAACATTACGAAAATCTTCTCTCGTCCTGGTTTCTAAATTACGTTTTGTCTTTCCAATATAAACTTTATCACACTCGAAACAACTAAATTGATAAATAGCAGATCTTTTATTATCAGGAATTTTATCTTTTTTTAGGGAAATGCAATACATTTTTAATACTGTATTTATTTTGAGGAACTAAAGTTATAACAAACTTCTTAATTTTGTTTTTGAAAATTTTTATTAATCCAATGTTTTAAATTTATAGTCGTCTTTTATCTTTTTAGGGCTAGAAATATCAACGGTTTTTTGACATTTTGGTTTTTCAATTTTTTTATTTATAGATTCTTTATTAACGCAGTGTTAATAATATGTTTATAATCGTTATTAAATTCACCTTTATTCAGGGGTATATTTATTAATGTATACATCAAACTATTTGAACTAATTTAAAATAATTTGTAATACTTAAACTATCAAATTATGAAAACTACTAAAATTTTATTGACCATTTCGCTAAATTATAAGTTTGTGAATTTACACAATTTACAATAGGCCTCATTTTATTTACAGGTTTATGAATTTTAGGAAGAGAATAAATTCTCGGTAAAATAGGATTACTAACCTTTACTAAAAGTTAAGAAAGATAAAATTCTTAATAATTATAAATATTGTATTTATCAATTTATTTGTTGCAATTGTGATAAAGTTTATATTGGAAAGACAAAATATAAGATAGTACTAACAATTTATAAGAAAGGTTTCACCATTTCTTAAAAGATAAGGGAATCTTTAAGTTACAAATTATTATATTTGTATATACTCCGTTTAAATCCGGTTATTTACGCAAATGGGTAGCGAAAATTACGTTTCAACGTTAGGCAGTTTTCCGGCCTAGAAAATAGCTCCGTTCCTAAATTTGTTTTCCTTTTTTCTCAGTTTCGGCATATAAGGGGTCCGTTTTAGGAAGGTTTTACTGTATTATAAATGTTAGCATTTCAGTAACAAGTTCATTAGACTATAATAGGTTATATTAAAGAAAACCAACTTGTATGGCATTGTGAGCTGAGAATAAGTTAGGAGTGGGGAAGATTGATAAAGGAGGTCTTTAGATGAAGTCCTCCAGGCAGAAAGAAGAGAGGCAGGTCCAAGAAGATCTGATTTTATGAACTGCAGCAAGCTACGAAGAAATCTGGGAGATTAGAAAATAGAAAATGTAAGCATTCTTCAAAATACGTAATGGTCATACGAAATCATACCTTCAAAATTTAAAAGCATGACAAGCAGACATCTATTCAATGTTGTAAAATAATAGTGTAAATAAAGATACAAATATAAAATGAAATATCAGTTTACTGAATTAAACTAATAATGTTTAATATCTCATGGAAGAAAATAACTGTCCCTTTTATTATGTTCGGGCTATGAATCTAACTAGTTATACTGTGTCTGTTGCTTGGAGTAGGGCAGATACACGACGCAAAGCAGTCTGTTTACAACTTCAGTAGTAAATAAATCAATAAATGAGGCATTTATTCCTTTTAACATTCACGAATAAAATAAAAGCAAGCTGTGGACATTGCGTGAGTGGTTTGTATATCGCTAACTTTTTAATTTCTTTTTAATTGCCTTTGTCAACGATTTTTAAGAAGCGTCAATTCATGGTTACGTTTCAAGTCTTTGCCGCCGTTAATTTATGGCGCGCTTTTATGATGACTTCAGTCGTAAAGCACATCAGTAAATTGTTGCCAACTTTTTCGTTAACTTAATGTTTGCCTGAGACTCTATTTTGCTTTTATTAGTTTCTCGTCAACACGTGTTGCAGCTGAAAAGCAGTATCTAGAGCGACTAAAATTATGTTTTCTGACACTGCATTGCTAGATTAAAAACACTTCGTTTATGCTGGAAAAATACGAGGGCTGTTCAATAAAGAATGATCACAATTTTAGTTTGATAACGTACCTTTAATCATCCTCATAGTTTTGATGGTCCTTCTAAAAATAGTCTCCCCTGAATGCGATGCACTTGTCCCAGCGTTTCTGCCAGTCTTCAAAGACATACTGGAAACCATTCTTTGAGAGATCCTTCAAAATCGCCTCCGCAGCCATCACAACTGCTTCAGATTATGAATAATGCCTCCCACGAAGGCGTTCCTGCAAGTTAGGGAATCGAAAAAAGTCACATGGGGCTAAATCCGGACTATAGAAAGTATGATCGGTGTATTTCACGTTGATTTTTGCAAGATATTTTGCAACAACATTAGCAGTATGCGGCCGCGCATTATCGTGGTGCAGCATACAACCTGCTTCATGGAAATGTGGTCTTTTGCGCCTGATATGGACTTACAATGTTTTCAGGACATCCCTGTAGTATTGTCCAATTACTGATGTGTGTGCAGGTACAACATGCTGATAAACCATTCCATGAGTATCAAAGAATGAGATGACCATAACGTTCCCAGTAGAAGCAACCACTGCTGCTTTTTTTGGGGGGGGGGGGTTAATGATGAAGGAGATTTCCACACTGAGCTTTGCTGTTCGCTCTGAGGATCAAACTGATGTAGCCAAATTTCATCAGCAGTGGTTGCGTTTGAAAGAAACTCCGGATCTTCCTCTAACATCAACTTTAACTGCATGTTACCTCCATTGCAGCGGTAGGCGATACTGAACATGTGTGAACTTGCCTGGTTCTCACAGGTGGGAACCAGGAGTACCAACAATGAAACTACTACGGCGTGTTTGTTTCACATTAAGCGAACAGGATATAATAAGGTGGAATTTTAGTGCGAAAAATTATGACCGTAAATAAATTATGATCGTTCTGTATTGAACAACCCTCGGATTTTGGTTATATTTACCAGGTTTTGAGAAATCTAATAAGTGATAGCACTACATACCTGTAGCCCAAATATGTTATTTGTCTAGTTGACACAAGAATTTTGGCACAGCTCCCGCCAACTCTATATAATGCTGCTAGGAGCAGTGAGTTTTCGCAAATGCGATATAGCGTGATAAAGTGCGAAATTGACTCAAAATGCGATATAAACGCGAAATCCAAGATTTTCCAAGTACCTATTTTTTTCCAATGCTTTTTCTTCCCTAAACTTTAACTGAAGAGTCTGTGGAACCTTTGCATGTTTAGAAAGTTATAAACTAAGTGACCACTCTTCTGGAATGTGGAAGGCAACCCATCCCTCTAAATTAGCTTATTGTTCATCCATTGCCCACCAGTGCTCTGCAATGCATTTGGGGTTCCACCAAAAGCGTAGATGCTGAAAGATTTTTCAGTAAATATCATTTTAGTGTGAGTAACATGATGACTCAAATGGCAGAACAGAATCTTGAAATATGTTCTCTGCTTTCGTTCAACAGCGTTACTGAATCATAATGAGTTATAATAAACGACAATTTTGTGCAATTTATTTTTATTGAGCTAGTTTTACATCAGTATGTCTTTATATTTTTGGTGTCATGTAGTAGACTTCCTGTGAATTCCTTTAGCCTACATTAATGTAAAACAAATTGACAGTTTATACAATTTTAACTCACTGTCCCTAATAACCTTCCATAAATGTGTTTTAAATCTCTTATAAACAATATTAATAATCATCATTTAAAAAAATTAACTCAAATTAAACTTTTTTCAAAGTGCTATAAAATGATAAATTGGACATGTATAAATTCTACCAAATGCTAAATGTAAAAATCAAAATGCTAAATTTCTGATTTCAAAATGCTAAATATCACTACCCCTAATTGTTGCACGATGTTGTTTGTACGATTTGAGTTTTAATAACTCAGGGCCCAGTTGCTAGGCTTAGGAATTAGGGAGTCATTTTGTTATGTGGTTTAAATCTTTTAGTTCACTTCACCTGACGTCTTCTTCTTCTTCTTCTTCTTCTTCTTCTTCTTCTTCTTCTTCTTCTTCTTCTTCTTCTTCTTCTTCTTCTTCTTCTTCTTCTTCTTCTTCTTCTTCTTCTTCTTCTTCTTCTTCTTCTTCTTCTTCTTCTTCTTCTTCTTCTTCTTCTTCTTCTTCTTCTTCTTCTTCTTCTTCTTCTTCTTCTTCTTCTTCTTCTTCTTCTTCTTCTTCTTCTTCTTCTTCTTCTTCTTCTTCTTCTTCTTCTTCTTCTTCTTCTTCTTCTTCTTCTTCTTCTTCTTCTTCTTCTTCTTCTTCTTCTTCTTCTTCTTCTTCTTCTTCTTCTTCTTCTTCTTCTTCTTCTTCTTCTTCTTCTTCTTCTTCTTCTTCTTCTTCTTCTTCTTCTTCTTCTTCTTCTTCTTCTTCTTCTTCTTCTTCTTCTTCTTCTTCTTCTTCTACTACTACTTCTCTTCTTCTTCTTTCTCCGTTTACACACCACGGATAAATAATTACCTTCGTAGTACTTACAATTGGGAACCTGGATCAGATGCTGTCGAGGAGCAGAAACTCTGCACCAA
The DNA here is from genome assembly GCA_030765055.1 of Mantis religiosa. NCBI lineage: Eukaryota > Metazoa > Arthropoda > Insecta > Mantodea > Mantidae > Mantis > Mantis religiosa. Next base: position 47,688,694 of record CM060950.1, on the reverse strand, counting down.
AGAGAGTAGCCAGGTTGGTAATCAGCTTGAAGCGTAGTATGAGAGTTAGGGAGGAGTTAATATGAAATGTGGGCGAAATGAATGTTCAACTTTTAATAATTTTGCAATTAATAATATGCAGTCTTTTTGCATTTCAATTGCTCCGAGAAAAAAATATTACGAAATGGTTTATCTTCTTTCCATAAGCCAAGGCTACTTGGAATAAAAGTATTTTATCATTGATAGAGAAAATATATCTTACTGTTAATGGCGTTTGTGTTTAAGGAGCCAATAGTAGGATATTGCATATAGCAATGATCTGTTCATAACGGCAAACCATAAAATGCATTTGTAACGAATTTTAAATTGATTTATTAATTTGCATTACAAAACGTTTTTTTCCCTTGGAAATTTAAATCAGTTTACAGTAACGTCAGAACCTATGAAATGAAACTCATATGAAAATCCCAGTACCAGCTTTACACATTACTGCCCTCTTTCTTGATGCAATCTGAGGTAATATTTTTTTTATAGAACAAATAAACAAGAATCGGTTATCAAAGTACCTGAATTAGCAAAAGTTAATGCAAATGTAAAATTATCTATTGAGTATATAAGACACGGACGGGAGTTAAAGTGCAGAAATTTTCATAACTGGTTCTTAAATATTGTGACTTGGTGTGTTGGTAGAATCAAAATTCATGTTTGCAGAAATTAAAAACACTTTATTGTAGTAAACAGAAGTTTTGTATAACCCTTGTGGCAGCAAAAAGACGCGACGTTAACAGCAGTCTTCAAGGTCGTCTCATTTCTCCGCCACACGTAAACAAACAAAAGAATCGCTGCGGCACCGTTCAAATGTCCACCATTACAATAACCTCACAATTACAACATAACAACTCCCCGCTTCTCCCACTTTACCGCTATTTATACCTCACATTCATTGTTCTAGACTGCAGTAGATCATTCTATAACAATAGCAAAGGTATCAGAAAATCGGAAAAGTCCAGACTTCTCTCTATCCTCTTCTCTCAGTTTCCTTCTGTCTCTCGGCAAGCGTCCAGCTCTGCGTGCCATTCTCTAACCTTCTTTCCTGCCCACGCGCACATCTCTGTCTTTGCGGCGGATCCAACACAGCAATGCGATCGGTGACAATATGTATCCACTACGGTGTGTTAATTGTTTTTATTCTCCGTCTAACATTTTTTTCCTCAGAAACCAATGTCATATTTTACTACCTGATGTACGACGCCTTTCAGTATGGATTATCCGCTTTGCTGTCACACGTTTACGCTTCCTGCTCACCTGCTAATGTGCAGTGACTGGCCTTAAAAGAGCATTGGAACTCAGTTATTCATTATCAAGAAGCCGGCTCACTCTGCTTTACGTCTCACGATCTATCCTTCCAAACAAAATATACACGTATAAATTGACGCACGCCTTCTTCATGTTCTGAAAATATCCTTTTCTTAATAAGCAAAATTATAAGTCCACGAGCGGAGCAAATATTGATATAAAATATTGCTAAGGTAGCTACAAGGGCTAGGCGTGGCTATTCTATGACTACTAGCCAATACGGTGCATGCAACGTTGTACAGTTAAGCACGCATACTTGCTCGCTTTGCCGAAGTATGCGGCTAATTTGTTTGCGCGCTCTAAATATACTAATTAAAGAATTATTTTGTTTTTCCCATGTTACAGTGATATTTTTTCTGAGGATTACTGTCCAAACCCCATGTTTGTTGCACATCTGGTTTCGGAGATATGGAAAGATAAAGCTCCTGACTAGAAAGAAAAGAATAGTGAAGAAAAAAAACACACACGTTCTATGCTGCAGTTGCATTTTGTACCCTACATTCAGAAAAGAGGTGATCTTTTAAGGGCACACACGTGCTTTTCAAAGTTAGTAAATATACAGCTTATCTAGCCTAGTAGTGGTGCGTCTAGTAGTAACTGCAAAACAAACCGTAAGAGTTTACATAAGCAGGCCAGAAATATTCTTTTTAATATGTATTCCTTATTCAAACAGATATCAATTTAAAGACATTTTCGAAAGTACAAATTTCGCTCAGAGTCAAGAATTAATGTTAACAGTTTGTCACGTGAGTGCACATTCTGTGACGAACATTGTTAAGATGGCAAACAGTTTACCAAATTAGGAGAAGTTTTCATATTTAGTTAGTTAGTTAGTTACTAACACTCCCCACATGGCAACCTTGGCCTTCGGGGTAACCTCACCCCACCAAGTGATGACCGGACCCATTTCTCAGGTGGAGGCACCCAGAGGGCGGTGTCCATTACCTCCGATGATAGGGTGATAGTGAAGATGGCGGTGAGGTGAGAGGACCTACAGTTTTTACCGTGGACTCCGAACCACGTTGGGCATAGGGGATACTTCACGTGTAGTTTTCATATTTATATCTACAGTGAAACATCGGGCAGCTAAAAAAACGTACTACCAACTTAGACAATTTTCGAAAGTGTTTCACGTAGAACAATTTATGATTTATATGACAAGGGTGAATGTCCAACTGCCAAAAAGCTAACCAGTTTAATGAGGAAGAAAATATAATATATGGACTCTGTATCTTCTATGCATAATATTCTGAAATTTCTTGGGTTCAAGTATAGGATAACCAATGGTGGTCGCAAATTTCTTCTTGAAAGAAGAGATATTGCTTCTACAAGATAAAAATTTCTGCGCACAATGTGTAACATTACTACATGATATTCATGGCGTAAAATGCTTCATAAATACACATTCATATATTCCGTATTTATTAAGTATTTTAATGAAACACAAATTGGTTTGAAGTCCATTACAGACAGTATACAAATATGGAATCATTAAAATAGAAACTGTATTCACAAATCGTTGAAATGTCACTATTTTGTTTCACTGTAGTAAATACCTTCTTTCGTCGAACGCATCAAATTTGAATCATTTTGTTTTGTGTGCATATGAACGATAGCTATGTAAGCGAACTGTTCTCCAGTTCCAGGTTTTAACGTTCAGATTATGCGATAATCGTTGTGTATGTTCTCATACACATGCTGAAATATTGTGACTTTGTGGGCTCGTGAAATAAAAAGTCCAATTACACAAACTTAACAATGTTCTTTATTTTCACCTTATTCCAATTACAGTTTACTATACACAATTACGATTTACCAGTTTGTCCGTTACCGTTCCGATGCACGTACACAATTGCAATTTAATTTACACCATTCAACCTTGCCAGTTAGTCTTTACCCGTCCGCTCAACTCGACTACACGTCCGCCCGGCTCACGGTCACTCACTCAACTCACTACACGTCCGCACACCGCGACGTCCTCCACTCAACTAACCGTCGCCTCGCTTGTATCGATCGCCCCGAAATCTCTCGATTCTTCCATTATGGAGGGGGAAATCATTCTGGAGCCTTCGTGCACCTTCGCGCGGTAGGAGGAGGTGCCACCCCTTGCGTCCCCCCCGCCACCACCGCCAGTCCGCATTATCGATCGGCAACGCGAGTTCGCCGTCTGCGTCACACTATTAAGCGAACTTCTCTGTCAGCGTTGTATCACTGAACATCTCAGCATCTGTATGATACTTGCTGGGTTGAGACAAAGACAAATACGTATACCTTCCACTTCTGTCATCCGCTTGCCGTGGAACTGGCAACACCAAGACAGTGGGATAACCGCACTGGCTCAACTCATGTCCATTCTTACTTTGTAGCCACTCTAGCTACGCTGTCTTGAATTACCTACATGTATATTTCATGAAAAGTAATATTTATTAGTTGATAAATCTTCCATTGGTGATCCGAAAAAGCTCCCCTGTTGGTAAACCGCAACAGATAAATCGCCCAAGGGCAACCTAATAGAACAATATTTTTGTGTTTCCCTAGATATCAACTTCCACAAACAAGGATTTTCGTAAGCAGCAGTTCACGGGAGTAGTAAGAACCAATTATTTAAATTTAAAGATTTTAAAATGTTCCGTAAACTTTGACTTTACTTTCGACATCCAATTACGAGTAAATGAAGTGTATCTGCGAATTTTATATATACACTTTTAGTAACCCAAGTTGCCAAAATCATTTAACGAATTAGCGATAAGAACATAAGGGTCACAATGGCGCTAAATAAATGTGTCGAATAACTTCATTTATAGTAACCAATTAATAAAGTGTTGAGCGTACTTTTAGCGACAAATTCTCGCATAACTATATTTTCTGGAAACCACACAATGTCAGTTAATAAATACTCGAGCTTTGTGAATGATAATTTCTGTGGAACAGTGAAAGTGTCGTCGGCGATGGTTATAATAAATAAACAAAATGCAATTGTGAGCAGTGTTTGTAACTGCCACCATCGAAACATTAAATCGATGATTCAATTTATTGCTATATTCTGTACTGTCTCTCGCGTCATTGCTCCGATATCTCCATACCCAAGAGCTGGCTAGCCTGGAAGAGAAAAGCACCAGAAGGAGTAATCCGGCACTAACTGATACTAAGACAGAATCACACATTGAATGAGATGTGAGAAGTTGGGTGACAGAGAGAAAGAATTTACCTGTTTTTAACATCCCATAGGAAAACTGAGTACTACTGCCAAGGACGGTGGACACTTTTCGGTCGTAGAATTAATTAGCGAGGCTTCCTTCGGAAGAAAGTGCAGCTGGTGGTTCTGTGTTGCTGATTTACGGTAGCAAAAGTACCTCAAGCCCAATAAAAGGCACAATGATCGAAATTAAGAGCTCGTTGACGCCAAATATAAAATCGGACGCTGAGAACTGCAGCAGTTAAAGAGCGTTCACAAATAAAGTCAAAATCAATCTTCAATTCTCGATTAAGTAATCGAATGCTTCAAAAGTTATACCAGGTGATACAGCTGCCCTTATTTATTCTTATCTATGCAACACGGAGTTTAAGTATAATGTGAAAACATTGACGGTTTTAGTACAAAAGCCGTTATTGCGGCTCTGCCCTGGTATTCGGTAATATAAGCACCCAGTGTTAGTACTTACAGCCCTGAATGGCGGCCAAGAAGCTGCAAAAAGCTAAAACAAACGACGGGTTTTCACGTATATAATAGTAGCAAGATCGTAAACAAATGCTTTCCCAAAGATCGACGTAAAATAATTGGCAGCTGGTCGAGATGTTTAGCTGCTGGAATATGATGACGCAAGGGCTAGGTTCGAAACGACGTCACATCGTTTTCTTCCTTTCTCCTATCCTTTATTCTGTGCATTTTAGTTATTAATCTATTTATTATTATTGGTTCTGTTGTGGGACAAAGACACGAGAATGGCAATCCTATAATTTTAGGGATCATTCTTAGATTTTTGATCCTTTGTAATCTATACAGCATCTGGTGCTGTAAACCATGTTACGGAGTTAGCTTTCATTTTTAGTAGCATGTCAAGATATTAAATGTAATAGTTTTTCTTGCATGCTTAAATCTTATGTTTTACTCCTTCCACTGACAAAGGAGTTGTGAAAGTTTTAAGTTCTCAGTTAAACAGGAAAATAATTGTCAAATAATGTGGATTTCATCAACACAGTGAATGTTCAAATTTACTACCCCCGACAGTATTTGAAAGGTTTCAAATGCTGAATACCTAGGTAATGGAGTGTTCATTCACGCCAAGCATTGACGCAGGCGCAAACAGCTAAGGCCACTTTGCATTTTTCATGTGTTTGAAACCTAGTTGAATGGGTCAAGCACAATACCGACCATAAAAGTATATTTATAAATTTATATCTATATGCCAGTGGAAACATGGCGATTATTATATTTTATAAACACGTATAATATTATAAAAATTTATTTGTACCATAATATCAAATTGTAGGTCACAAGAGATAAAATAAAGGGTAATGACATTTCCGAGTTGAGCAGGAAGGATTTGAATCCAACTTGCACAGGCACAGTATTGAAATAACCTGTATAATACCATTTAGCCGATGCTAGCTTCCGTGTAGAGGTTTCTATACGAATAAGTAAGCGCAGTCCTCTGAACCCATATTGGATCTTAACACGTGTTTTACAGTTTCATAAAGTGTTTTGAGCTCATTTTGGTAGATTTATTTTAAATAAAAAACTGCATCCGCCATTACAATTACTGTATGAGCTAAAACCTAACGTAATTTGAGACAGAAAACAATCGACATAATTCTTATCACTTTTTGACATGACTGTATAACGAAAACATGAGTTGACTGAAGATTTAAATCCAACTGGTCCCATTGTGTAGTGATTATGTGTATATAAGGGCGATCAACTACGGGATTACCAACGCAATAGCCAGAGATAAACCAAACTATAAATTGGAAATAAATGTAAATAAAATGGCAAATAAACATGCACAATTAAAATAAAACCATAAAAACTACATGTAACAATAAAACGCCCAAAGGTATCAAAACATTCTCATTAATGAAGGTTATAACAGACTGAGGGACAAAAGGGTTTAAAACTGCCTGCCCAACTGTGGTGGAATCAATTTGTTTCATTTCTTTGGGTTTGGGCTAGCACATATAACGCAGTTATCGTGCCTTTCTGCACTGTTCTGGCAGTGAGAGCAGACTCGTCCTGTTCCATAGTCTCTCTGGAAGAGGACTTCTTTGCATCTAATAATTTTGGGTTCAGAGGGTCGAACCGATCGGACACTGCGATCAACGAAGTTTAAACTCACGATCGCGGTCCTCTCCAACTAATTCCTTAGATGATGATGACGGTGGAGATGGTCGCGGACTTTTATGCTGGCTAACTTTCTATTCAGTGGTCTTACTGTTTTTCCTAAAGAAATCAGTTCTATTATATGAGGTCTTGGGTTTCCTTGGCAATACATTAAATATTACCGGTTCACATGCCATTTTTGAAGTAGATGGTATCGGCGATGACATGGTTGAATCCTTCTTAGGACTGGACTTTGTAGGCGCGCTCACTGTTGCTAGTACTGGTGTCCGTTACTTTGGCTGTGATCTTGCTGTAATTGTTCTTGTCGCAATTAATGCCTCGTGTTTGGTTGCTAGTTTGTGTTGCGATTTCACATTTAGGTACCGGCTTAGCTGCCACTGCACTGTAGGTAACGGTCCAAGGGTTGGAAGGCTGATGAATACGCAAGAGCTTCCGGGGTTTCAAGGACAACCTCTCTCACACCCGAATTTCTTGGATCGCCTCTTCCTCCATATAACGGGGGCATTCTGTGGAGTTAAATCAATAATTACCTCTGCAGTTAGCACATGTTGCAGGTGAAGTACAAGCATCTTGATACTTGACTTCCCCACAGTCAACATAGGTAGCAGCTCCTTTACAAGAATCACTCGTGTTTCCAAAGCACTGGCATTTATAACACATCAGTGGATTGGGTGTATACTGACTTCAAGAACTTCGTACCCTGCCTTAATCCTTTGCGGAGATCTACCCGATCAAAGGTAAAAAACAGGGTAAGAGTGGGCACCAGTTCACCTCGTTCTTTGCAGTGGACTCGATATACCTTGGTCACATCTTGTTCCGCCAAGTTTTCCTGAATCTCATCATTGCACATTCCGTCCAGTGCGCTGGTGTTTACAACATCATGTGAGGAGTTCAGAGTCCTAGACAATTCAACGCTCACCGGATAGTTCGCAAGCATATTGGCTTTGAAAAATTTTCCAGCTTGCGTCGCTGAAACAGCTTCGACTAGGAGCGTGCCATTGTGAGATCGAGTACATGACTTTACAGGACCAGCGATATTATCTAAACCCTTCTGGATAATAAACGGGTTCACGGTAGTAAATTTTCGGCCTTCCTCATTCTAGTTACAACCAAATAGCGAGGAGCACAAGACTCAGCTACCTCCTTTCCACTTTTCTTAACGTTTTTGTTTATTTTACCAGTTCCCATAGCGACAATGTCCTCCACCTTCTATGGACCTTCCTCATCTCAGGGTCACACCTCCCACTACTAAGGCAGAGGGACCTAATCACCTTCATTGTAACAGCTCATGCAAGGGACTCTTCCCGGGACTGACATTTATCAGCGGATACGAACACAGTCCTACATGATAACCAGGGGCTGGGAATTACGAATTACGCAGTCACCCCCTGCGCTTTCCATTCCGCCAACCCATCTGTCAGATGTGTGCTCAGGGAGGAAAAAGAAAATAAGAATAAATAAAGAAATAAATGGGGTCAAATACAGAAGTAGACCATGTTTTGAGCGTTTGAAAGAATTCTCTCACCTCGCGGAGGAACCCATTCGAGAGTTTTGGCTCGGGACCCCGGGAGCGCCAATCCCGTACCTAGCGTAGAAGGCTCCTCGGGAAACCATTGTGTATTGCAATGTTATTGTCATCTGATGCATGTGATAGGTTGTTACTTCAGGGCCGTGTTTATAGGGTGTGTGAATGTACGTCAATGAATAAAAGTTTGCAAACCCGTCTAACATTGCTACTGGAGCTCTCTGTTTCTGGGTATGATGCGTTTGGAACCGACATACATAGTGATTGCTTTCTGTTCCGTACAACACTAATGCACCGAGTTTTCTACCCTTTATCTATAAACTGGTCTGCAAATCATCCATTAGAAGGCTTTCAAGAAAGGCGTAAGTCACTTATGTTGCTTAGCACGTGGCATAAATTAAAAAATGTACAGGAGCAGGTGACTCACCTGTTATAATATTATGTTACGTTGTTTTACTATGAGTGTCTTTGTGCGAGTGTTTGCAACTTTCATCCATTTTAAATGTGTTCTGTCACTATATTACTTTAGAAGAATGACGTGTTAGATTAAATAAAGGTAAAGCATGCCACTGCCTAGGTGATACTTCTCGGACTCTTATTCCATGCTTTCTTTCCCACAAGAGCAACGAGCAAATTTTGCTCGCGAGTAGGATAAGTATGATAAGTATGGTAAGTACTAGGCATTTGCCTTAAATTAAGGATTAAGCAGTTTAATGAGCTAATGTTTTCCAATATTACCGAAACGAGCAAGAGCACACAAAATCTGTAACTTTCAAATTTTATCGAAACAGTGTTTAAAGTAATCAGGCGGGTGTTAAATAATACTGGATGCAAAACAAGTCGCAAAGGAAGAAGCCTACATCACAGAGTGAGCCTTATACCGAACACTGTCGACACAATGTTCAGTATTAGAAGTCGTCAGAAATGTGAAAGCAGCAAATTTATCTAGGCAAATTTTCCCTATGGGCTCAGTAATAATTGTAGGAAACGCAGTGACGCGGGTTCATCGAAAACAGCATTTTGATAAGTGTTAAGAGTGATGCCCAACCTTATGTGAAAGAGGGAAATGCAAGTTTGCGTACATCCACTGCTCGCCCTGGTATGACGCTTTCATAGGACTCAAAAACGAACCTCCCTAATGGTTACTTACCTGAGTGAAGAGGAAATGCGTCATGCATAAAACAAAGGAGATGGGGTAAAACGACGAAGTGAAGTTCTTAGCTCATGGAAGAATATCTTGGGAACCAATGAGCTTTAAACATGCGGGAACGACACGTGCTAAGTCATAAAGGGGCAGGTTATGCTCAGATAAAGATAATTCATTGGGATAATTTAGTGATAAATCACCGCAACTCAATCAGGCCAAATTCCTTTCTCTTACACGCCCTACTAAAAGACATTTGCCCGATTTAATCTAGCCAGCCAATGATTAAATATTCAGAGAGCAACCCAAGCAATAACCGCCCGAGGTGACGTCGCGATAATTCGTGAGACACATACTGGAAGTTGTGGGTCTGATTTCCTTCGGGTACATGCTCAAAGTGGGTTTTTCGTTGTTTCCCCCTTGTCACTTAAGCGAGTGCCATGGTGCTTATTTTCATACCACGATTTCCATTCCGTTATTTCTCTTCATTCCATTTACTTATCATTTTTCACGTGTGTTCTTCACGTGTGTCCAACAGAAGATGCGGATGCTTACACAGTGTAAGTGACATTTTCGCGTTGTGTAGTCGCTGTCCACCTGTTAGCGGACGCTTATCTACATCGGTCTCGAATGTTGGTTGCTCCGCAGCGGGTTACGGTGCCAGGATGAAGAACTCTAGATACTTCTTAGAGACTTCTATTCGTCTCTTTAAACTGTGTGTGTATGTATGTGTGTGTATGTGCGCGTGCGTGTGCGTGAAAACCTGTTGGTTCCAGGGGTTCCCTGACTTCACCCATTTCATCTGAAGGATGTTAGCCGCAATAGATTTGCGTGACAGTAGCAGAGCACGAAATGTCCCCAGTTGTGTTCTACCCTTTACCTTAATCTAGAAAATGTATAAAACAAGAAAAAGTATAACACACATAATTTAAAATATACGTTATATGCCTCTATTGCTAATGGTATTTACTTCAACTTGAATTAAATTTATATTTTAACGAGACACACATTTTCATTCCATTTGGTTCTTACCGGCTCCCTGCTACCTATGTACCAGTGGCCCAGCTGCTGAATGGGACTTTCATTGCACATTTGAAATCAATTAGTTGCCAATTTAAAAGGTTAGTTTCCTTCATTGGTTTTCTCTTAACTGCTGGCTTTCTTATTGATATTATTTCTTCAACGTAGAGAAACTATCTGTTGAAATTGGGTGTCTACTTTGATCTCCAGTCGGCGTAAATAAACCATCTAGTATAAAATTCGCTATGCACAAAGTGGTATACAAACCACCCCATTCTTTTTCCTTCAGAGAAAGGAAAATTGAAGTTTCGTTTGTCTGATATTTCAATTTATTATTAGACCTCTTCTTGGGAAACTAAACATAACGAATATGCGAAGTTGCGTCTCAGCGCTTTTCCCCATAATGTGTTTGTAACAAGATTTGGTACATACTCAACGTTAGGTTCAACAGGAGAAACTGATTCATTCACAAGAGTGACTTAGGTGTAGTAAGATGAAGTAGCCTCCACGAACTGCAGTATATTGCAGCACATAGGCCACAGTGAGCCCTTTTAACCGTTTGCTGTTTATGAAAGGTAACTGGATCCAGAAGGCGTTGAGCGAGATTTCTAACGATTCTGACGTGGGCTAACTCTGCCGTAGCTACACAGAATTACCTACTCAAACGAGACGAGAAGGAGGCTCCTATAGTACTTTTGGGTTAACTTGTCAGAAAGACAGAGCAATAGAAGAGGGATGACCTGAGATACCTCTCATTCACTAAATTGGAAAAAGGGATGTTTCTTCCAGTCAGAAACCTTTCCTTGTCAGTTTTCTTCCACCATTTCTTCCTCAAATGTGCAGATTCGTGGAGTAAAGGTTCATTACAACACTGCGTGCGAGTGAGACGATCAGTACTGCTTTCTCTTTCTAGAAATTCTTGACTTATTCGCACAGACTTAAGTCTCGCCAAGCGGTAGGGAGAATGCGCTCCATAGCGCAGATTCCGCCGTCTTGCTGCAACGCACTAACCGCCACTAACTGACCCTATGATCCAGAAACAATGTAGGAAATAGGGACAGGAAATGGTTAACAGGAAAATTTTCGTGTACAACCAACGCAGAATTCACCCACGAATCCAGGAAAATCACGAATAAACTCATCGCCAGAGAGCCCAGCCCGAGGGGAATCAAGCTTGGGATCTCTCCAATGCTAGCTTCGTCAGTTACCACACGCCATAAATATATATTTTCAGACATGTACTTGAACTTCTTATAATATGGATATCTAGTTATTTAGTGAACGTAAACATGTGGATATCTAACCTTTGGACGAAATTAAATGAAGAGGAGACTAAAGAATATGCATATGGATATAAAGGTCCGAAAGATTGAAAAAAGTGTTAATCTTACAGAAATTTTCTTCATAAAGTCTGTCTACTCAACGCAAGTGCATGGCGGCCGCTTTCTTTGAGGAACCCTCATAATCGTTTTACAACATGGACCCTCCTCCTGACGGTCCGCTCTACAAGGTTGCAACATTTTAACATCACCGTCTTGCACCTAATGAAACAGAACAACTGGAAGTTCGAACTTTGGCAACTGAGACTCCACGCGGAGTAGACATGCAACTGTCATTTTCAGAAATCGGGGTTGCTATTGGTCCCCAACGTCAGTGTTCCATTTCTGAAGTGTGGAGATATATTTATGACGGTCATTAGTGGACGGAAAGGTCAGGTCCTTTGAGGTCCCTTTGAGTGGGAACTGCACACACGTTAAAAAACAGACTTTAATAAAGATCATTTCTATGCATTTGTCTACTTTCACCAAGAAGCAGTGAACGTGAGTAAGTATTACGTAAACATCGATAGCTGCTAGAAGTTCAGGCATTTGGATATAAGACAATCAGCCCCAAAGGCAAGTCACTTTACTATAGGATGAAGGTAGCCATTTTGACCTGCATTGTATTCGTGGGATATAGGGCGAGAGCAGACGGTTGGGTAGAGGGGCGCGAGGGGAAAGATATCGAACTAGCGCTCCGTCTAGACCGGGTCCTTTTTTATTTATATTGCGAATCAAGAGAGAACGGTATAGCCCCACACTTTGTGCCGTGACCTGTGCACAGCTACCGGATACTTAACCTTTTACTTTCTCTACCACATTATAGTAAGTACGGAAAATATTTTATTCCATCTAAAATTAAGATACCCAAATTTCCCCGGAAATAGTTTTTAGAACATCTCTATGTTCTGTGAACAGCATAAACCAATGTGATATTTATTTTAGCATCGTCGAAGTATGCAACACTAAGGTTTGCAAGAAAATCTCTCACAACTGACTACCCTTTACACAGAACACTTTTCTGAAATTTCTGTAACATCGTTAATTAAAATAACAATGTTTTAAGACATTTTCATAATAACTGAAAAACATACGTTGAATTTTCTGCAATTTTCTCAGAAGTCCTCTTCATTCAGAATAGTTTTTCCATAATTGGAAAACTGTAAGAAATAAGATAAAATTTTACTCTTCCAAAAATATACACTCCGGTCAAAAGTTTTCGATCACTTATCACATCTATGGATTTGTGTATTCAACAGATTTCGTTTTCTATATTTCTGTTCTGATAATAGAATATGTGCAAACATGTAAATACTATGCACTTCTGTTGCTTATTCGACTGGTGGTCCGCGTAAAGGAATATCCACAACTGCATTGATGTACCATTTCCTCGACTTTTCCATTCGAATAGGCCTCATTCCATCAGCAGTCTGTGTAGCAATCAGTTCTATTGGTTTACCGCACATTGTGCGCATCTGCTGTGCATTTGTATAACGGATTAGGTTCATACTATATGACCTCCTAATGGAACAAAAGAAGGAGACTGGGATAAAATTAAAAAACGTCCTGTTATTGTAGCTTTGTATCTAGAATGCTATTCTGGTGGGAAAACAGCAAGAAAAGTTGACGTAGTCCAAACTATAGTATAGTTACATTAAAGTGGTTCAAGCAAACTGGTGCCAATGCAACTGTTTCTCGATCTGGAAGACCTCGGGTAACACCATATAGGGAAGAACAGTTCATATGTATACAGAGTAAACATCACAGAACTCGTACAACACCTGAAATTCGTGAGGAAGTTGATAGTGTACGAACAGCTTGAATCTCTGTCTCAACCGTGCAACGTTCTCTTCGTCAACAAGGTTTAAAGAGGTGCATATCAGCCAAAAACCTATATTACGCAAACAAAATAAAGTGAAAAGATTACAATGACACAGCAATATAAAAACTGGAGCGTTCAGGATTGGTCAAAGGTGTTATTCACGGACGAGTCACAGTTTCAAGTGATTGGAAGCCATCGTAGAAGTTTTTGTTCGCCGACTTCATGGAGAAAGTATGAAGTTAGTGTGTGATGCTAACGGTGAAGCATGGTGGAGGGTCGGTTGGTGATCTAGTGAGCATTAATGAAACATTAAAGAAGGTAGGATATTGCAGGATACTGATCAAAAATGCTAATCTACTTGGTAAGAGACTTATTGGTCGTGGGTTTATTAAACAGCAGGGCAGTGATCCAAACATGGTTCTAAGTTGTACAGAGGGTATTTCAATAGAAAATAGCATTGTGGGAACTGGAAATTATGATTTAGTCTAGTCAATCAGCTGATTTAAATGTCAGTCAACTCTTATTGGACGAACTTGACAGGGAAGTGAGAAAACTGAGGTCATCTAATTTTGAAGACCTTTGGAATAATTTACGTACGTGTTAGACTGCAATATCTGCAAAAACACCACACAATCTGCGCCATATTGCATTGCAGTTCATACAAAAGAGAGATGCTATTAATTTTGTTGGTCTTTTTAATTTTTACGGCGTGTTTTTACATTGGAATAAAGTAATTGCCTTTTTTCCATAGGGGGTCGAAAACTTTTTGACTGGTAGCGCACATCCTGTCAAAACTTACAATTTATGCAAAATACCTATGGGTAGCTTACTGCACTCTTATATTCTCCTTGTACTACAACAAAATTAGTAATAATATACTTCTGCATTGTTTATGTCCATTAACATGAAGTAGAAAAATGAATAAGAGTTTCAAGGTATTGTTACAAAGATGTAAATAAAGTCATATGAGTATAACACATCAGATATTTTGTGTGTAGGCTGATTTAATTTGTGGTGGAGATGTACATCACATGGGCAAGCTGATAATACGGATATCATTATTAGGTTTATTCAGGTGAAAGACATCTACCTTGGTAGTTTCCGCTTATTTTCGGTTTTCTTCCTTGTAGATACATTGTGTACTCCGGGATGTACACTGCAGTGCACAGCGAGCTATCTGAGTTAATATTGGCAGTGGAAGGTAATAACCTCTCCTCCGTGTTTTTTGCTTTCAAAGCTCAGGCTTAACTTCCTTCGTGGCAAATGCAATGTGATCAACGTAACTGAAAAGTCAAATTTTAAAATGTGATACACTGAGAAATTTTCATCAAAGTTCAGTACTAATTATTACACATTATACCTAGGAGGGCTATATACCTATATATACATATATACATTATAGTCTATATACCTACCTATAGTTTGTTTTTAAGTACTATTATCCAGACCTATCTCTATTTTATTTTTTTATTTCTGATAAGTATAGTAACTGAATTGTAACTACCAGTTACACAGAATGTATCCTTTTAGTTTCATACTTCTGCTCCATTGGGCTATACTCAAGGATACCTATTTGTGGCTGTAACAGCTTATTTTAAGCATTTATTGGCTTCTTGTTTTGATCAGATGAAGTGTACAGAATTAGGGGTGGGCTCCATTGAAATTATAATTCAACATCCTGGCATTCCCTTTGAAATGATTTAGAAATAGCTGAACATCAAGAGAACAGCCAGAAATTTGTTTGTTACTGCTTCTAACAAAGTAAAGATTAGAATAAAATGTGTGACCGTATACTAGGATTCGAATCATGCATCCTCAGCTCACTAGGCTTAGCATGCATTTTACCATGAATTACGACAGCAGACGTTAGAGTGAGCCTTATCTGCAATATACCGATATGTTGGTTCAAGTTAATCATCATTCCACGTGCCTTTCGTTTTCTTGCACATTCTCCAATTCCATGTAGTTAATAGCTCAGCCGCGAGAGAATTCCAACTTGTCTTGTGATATTTAGTCCACATTTGGTCATACAGCCTTAATAAGGTAACAGAAATATTCGGAGTGACAGGCTAAAATGATCTCGAGATCACGACTGATTTAGTTTTCACAATCAATGAACGCACGAATGATAAGGACTAACAAAAAATGTACATTTACTTTTCTGAAATAGAGTGCTTGCACTGGAGATGGATTCAGCGTGTGACGTCATCGCGCTGTGTACTGATGCAGAGGGGAAGTTTGTAGCGTGCAAAAATGCAGCAATCAGGAAAGAGGGAAACCTATCTCATTTTAATATCATAACTAACGTCTTATAGCCGGCCTCTGTAGGGCAGGTGATAGCGTGGCTGCTTCATTTTCAAGACGTTCCGAATTCGAATGTCGGTCAGGGTGATTTTCTTGGATAAGGTTTTACCGAGGTTTTCCCTTATCCTGAAAGATGAATGTCGGGTAACTTTAAGCTCTATGGATCCTGGGCTCATTTGAGCATTATTTCACCCATTCCATTCATCGTCCATATGACTTAATTTTGAAAGATGTAAACTAAAGTTAAAGAAGAAAGGCTTATAGACTCATTGGAGCTAGTGCTACTGCTAACACTCATTTAGAGTATATTGTAACATTGGTATTCATTTTTTCGCATTATTATACCACAACCATAAATCAACTGATCACAATGGCCTAAAGCTTCATATAGTAAACGACTGGAACCTGCTGAAATTATTTTGAAATTTAATTTATATAAGTATTGACTGAACACCTTTAAATGCCTTTCTTTTTATGTATAAGTAGCTTACATTTTTACGGTTCTTCAAATATATGAAGAAATAGCATTAAACTGGTTTAATGTCACAAAATTATAGCAGCAATTTCAAGACTGTTGAACAACTCAATGGTGTGAGAGAACGGCTAGAACTAGGCAAGGCGGGGATTCACCAATGTGACGTGCCCTATTGATTACATTGCACGTGAGCTACCATCAGTGCAAATTTTAAACCTGACTGGGTGAGAGTGGATTGCATCTTCAGATGTAATTAAAATTCCTGTTAAAGTATTTATTGTTAATGTTCGATTATCACATATTGTTGGCAATGTTGTATTTGTAAATCAAATATGAGGATACAATAAATATAATGTATATATATGTATATATATGTATATATATATGAAGAGCCCACCTCGGTAGCATAGTGGTAGCATGTCTGCCTCACGTTCAAGAGGTCCCGAGTTCGAATCTCGTTCAGGGTGAGTTACTTGGATAAGGGTTTTTCCGGGGTTTTCCCTTATCTTGAAAGGCGAATGTCGGGTAACTCTAAGCTCTATAGACCCTGGGCATCATTTCACCCATTCCATTCATCGTCCGATATGACTTAACGTTTGAGGACGTAAATTACACACATACACAAAAAAGTGAAGCATTTGAAGGCGTGGATCGGCCGCACTGATTAGTGGATCTCCCTACATATATGCCTTCGTTGAGTCATTTATCAAAAAGAATATATTTAGTCTGTAAACATCAAGCAAAAAAAGGCACACACAATCTCTGAAAACATAATAAATAAAGAAACTAAGACAAATTCAATGATCTCGTCGTTTCACGACATCTTTCTCCAGAATGATCAGAAACTGAAATACTTACAGAAGAGCAAGAGCCAACGTCTGTCTCAAACGATGAAAATGATATCAAGTGCCCAATCGGTAATGGATTCTATTCTAATGATAAACACACAGAGCAGCAGATAAAATGTGTCGGTTGTTTCAACTGGTCACAGGAAGCTTGTAATCCCAGATAGAATAAAGTAAGGGAAAACTATGGTGTGTGTGCCTTTGTGCAGGTACACTGGACCTCTGATTGTATTTTAGCTTAAAAAAGCAGGTTTATCGCTAGAGAACGTTACTTACTCTCATTCATAATAGATCATAGCAATCACATGACATCAAAACCTTACTCTTGAATTTCACTTTTGATGTTTCAATTTCTTTTTTCTTTTGATGTAGAGCGAACTCTTAGTTCTACAAATGTAAAACCTCCTTTATATCACAATGTTTCTCTGACTTTTCGTATTTGCAATGCTTTATAGCAAGATAAAAAAAATCTTCTTTGGAGTTTTTGAACCTTTATCATTTGATATGGTGGGTGATATTTGAAACAACTTTTTCAGTTTTTAAAAGGTGCATATATTTACTTCATATGTTTTTCAGGGATTAAATGCTTCAATAATTAGGCTGTTGCAGTACCATACGGTAGCTGAATATACAGTGGAAATTTGTACTAATTTCGTGATAATGCGATAAGCATTTCACACATTTTTTAAAACATTTCATTAGATGGCTGATATTTGGGCATCCTACGTTGACCTTCCTCCCAGGAGTTACGTTGTACGCAAAATGGACCTACTATGACCTATGTGTGGTTTTATGCCTCTCTATTTGACTGCCTGACTCGGTAGCATGGATGGTAGCGTGTCTGCCTCATGGTCAGGGTGTGTTACCCACAGAGACTCCCATAAAGAATTGGAAAAAGCAGAGTACTAAGTTTTGAAAGTGAAAATCAACATTTCATGTACTATTTTATTGGAATTAATGACAATCGACAGTTACATGGTTCGTTCTTGTAAGAAAATAAATATTATTTCACATAAAAATTATACAATGCGTCCTTTTTTAATAATTAAAAGAAATATGAAATTTTTGGCCCTCAAAAGTAATCAGACATAACAACTTGAGTGTGATACAAAATATGGCTTAGTACTTTGTGACTCTCCCTTTTCTTTTCACTACTTCTCACAACCTATTTGGCGTACTGTGAACCAGGTTTTTCAGGTAGGCTGTAGAAAGTTTGCTCAATTCTTCTTGCAACCTCTCCCTCAAGTACTGCTTGAAGGTGACGAGGGCCTTCCGCACGGCCTTATCCAGTTTATCCCATACTGCCTCTATGGGATTAAGATCCGGGGACTGAGGGGCTGGATGCAGTACATGAGGGCAGTTGTAAAGTAACCATAGCTGCACAATGTGGGACTATGCTTTGGATCATTATCCTGATAAAATAAGAAGCTGTCCAAAATACCCATCATTTCCGCACTTTGTTTTAGATTTTGCTGTAATAGTCTAAGATAGACTTCCTTGTTCATGGTTGTGTCTATGAACACCAGCTTTCCCACTCCCATAGAGTTAATACAGCTCCATACCATTACACTTCCTCCGCCGTGTTTGACTGTGCCTTGTAAATTGCGCTCTTCCAGCTCCGTGTTTGGTTTCCTCCACACAGCCACCCTGCCATCGGAACCAGCAAGATTGTATTTGCTTTCGTCATAAAAAATAACTTGGTCCCACCAATCGCCTGTCTTGTTAACAAAGTCTTTGGCAAAATGTAATCGCTTCCTTTTATTCTTGCTGGAAATGTAATGCTTTTTTCTGGCTACGTAACCATTAACATCTTGTTTTCGCATGGCCCTTCTGCCCGTTTCAGGGCTGTCAGTCCCTGTTCTTCCTGAATATCAGCACAAATCAACGGAGCACTTATACGCGGATTCCGTTTTACCTCCCGCATAATATAAGACTCTTGTCTAACGGTAAGAAGTTTTGGTCGCCCTGGCTTTGCTCGAGATTCATTTCTGTCTTCATACTCTTACCGGTGAATTAAGTATGTCACTAACTGTACTTTTGCTAAGTTTCACTATCTCTGCTATTTCCCGGTATGTTTTGTTCTTTCCATAGTGATAGATCACTAACTCTCTGTGTTCAAAGGTACTCTGCTTACCACTGGGCCCTATACTATACTCCTGCCTTCTTGGCGCACGGTTGACGTACTTCCTCTACGATGTTTTTTTTTTATCAACTGACAGACTTCACTTACTCGTTTTATTGCATTTCATTTGTGCTGTCCCATTCTTTTTGTGTTGTAAACTCATGATGTAAACAAGGTTGAATGGGGGAGCTCATAGTTTAACGACATTTTCAACCCTAAAATGGATATTCATAGCAAATGATCTTCGCTTAACACTAGGCGTACCTTGAGATTGATATTGTCACCCAATAATCAAAAGGCACGACCAACTGGAACTGGGTCGGGGACAGGAGGCATTCAGACCACGCCCACCCATTTATCTTGTAGCGCTAACATAGGGGACGGTTAGGAAGGTGTCACTAGGTACTGTACCGTCTCTTTCCCCTTCCCCTGACGTCTGGAACAATCGGGATAATATTCCGAGCCGCGAAGCTTCCAGAAACAGCGATCTTCCGATATAAGGGCTGCAGTAGAGGACTCATGCAGTTCTTGGTGGGCAGCCGTGAAGAGCGCAGTGCTAGCGAACGCACTGGACGACTGCGTACGTGTATCGGAGTAGTAGTACGTAATTGCGAGTGTGGAGTGGACCTGTGACAGACGAACTGGTGGATTGTAATTGTGTGCGCTACGTAATTCTATGTAATCGGCAAGTGTATCAACTGTAATTCGGTGCAAATAAAGAACATTTTGAGTTTGTGCAATTGGACTTTTAATTCTACAAACCCACAAAGTCACAATACACATCATCTGTCCTGCTTTATAGAGCACTCCATAGTGAAATGCAAAGTCTGTCCGATTATTTATGGGAGTCAGTGTATATAAGGTTTCTACAAGGATTTCCCTTACCCCTAAAGACGAATGTCAGGTAACTCTAAGCTCCATGGGCCCAGGACTCATTTGAACATCACTTCACACATTTACATTTATCGTCCGATATAACTTAACGTTGGAGGATGTAAAATAAATAAATAATTAAATAAATAATCTTTATTTGACCACTGCTAACTCCACTTTGTGCGATGTTCCCATTCTCTGAAGTGCTTCATGCGAAAGAGAGGAGGGCAAATTGGCGGACACTTAACTATTCGCCCAACTATGACGCATTCATGAGACTAAAATAATTTAAATCGATATAATGCTGGTTATCTGAATTATTGAAGGGAATTGCTTCATACAGAAAAGAAGAAGGTGAGGTAGAACGACGATATCACGTGATTAGTTCATAAGAGAAAAGGCTGAGCACCGTTGGATTACACAAAATAAGTGGAATGACATAAAGTGTCACGAAACGGCAATACTGAAATGTGAAGCTGCCGGAGGGCAACATTTCTTATGTGACCTGATTCTTACAAAGGCCATTTTCATTTCCTTCTGATTTTATTTCGTACTGGTACAATCTACGAAGAAGCACTCTGTTTTATGAACATGTTTTATTTCTTCCATTCCGTTTCTCGACTTTTCCTTTCGTCTGTTTCATATTGTCGGCATCAGCAAGCTTCTTTTTCTCTTCTTTGCCCCTCCACCCCGACTTTTTCCACCTCTTACAAAACTTTCATAAAGACAAAAGACTGTACAATACATTCCATTACCTGGAAACGGATCTACAAATATGAAACATCAAAGTAATTACAGAAGTTGCAAACAAGAAAAGCGAACACTAATTTGTACAGCAAAATAATGGAGACAGCAGTGAAATCATAAACAAAATGGTCAACAGTATTTCCATATTTGTACTTATTTTAGTATTGGTAAACAATACTTATTCCCTATTTATTTTTGCTATGAATTATTTACCTAGAATAGTAATTGCTTAGTTAAGTGTTTCTGTAAAACGTCCAATTTCGCGGCTTGCTGTCGCCGGCGATGATGGCTGCTGTGTCAGTGGTGCGGGTGGCAAGAAATCCTAGTAAATACTGTACGCTTTATTGCAGAGTTACTTATAACATATATAACATAATGTGGTTTCAGCAGAAAAACTACTAAAATAAAAGCGGAAAGACGTCGAAAACGCTTCTTGTTGTTGACTTAACACTCAGACTGAAAAGACCGAAGTATGTGAAGAGTAAACACACCATTTTTCTATCGAATAACAAAATGTATTGTCAAATTTTTTTATTTTGTATGCGGAACTTTCCGTTAAAAAGGGGGAAAAAAAAGAAGAAAAAACGCCAGGGTTTATGGCCCAACCTATTGTAATATACGAATTTGGTTTCTTCATATTTTTCTTTAAACAGAATTTTGGTATACTGAAGATATTTGAGTTAAGTTTTAGGATGATAAAAATGACTTTTAAATGTTAATATCATAGCTGTTTACTTCATCAACACATTTTTAATACATCTCCATCTTCTTACAATCTCCATCACGGAACTTTTTTATCCTCCCATAAGATCTTAGGAATGTTTTTCGCCTGCCTCGTTAGCGTAGTGGTAGCATGTCTGCCTCACGTTCAAGAGGTCCCGAGTTCGAATCTCGGTCAGGGTGAGTTACCTGGATAAGGTTTTTTCCAGGTTTTTCCCTTAACCTGCAAGAGGAATATCGGGTAATTCTGAACTCTATGGACCCTGGACTAATTTGAGCATCATTTCACCCATTCCATTCATCGTCAGATATGACTTAACGTTGGAGCACGTAAATAAATAAAAAATGCTTCTCTCCTTCATTTTTTCTCGCACTCCATAAGCTATGTTTACCTGTGACTGTCTCTTTTCTTTCTGCCCGATGGTTTCCATCTTCATAATCTTGCTTCTCCCATCCTTCTCACATGATCATAACATACGAGTAGTTTTTCTATAATTTCCTCTATTATTATGTGTTGCACTTCCATTTGTCCCTGGATTACTTCATTTCTAACTCTTTCCATCCTAAAGTTACATTTGCTCTTTTTCAAAAATTTATTTCTGTTACAAATAAACTTCTTAACTATTAAGTCATATACCGACTTTTCCTACAGCACCCTATTGAGTAGGGATTACGCTTTTCTGTTTAATATTTCCTGTCCTGGACTTATTTTTACTTTTCCAACATCTTTATAGGTTGTAATGTCTAATCTGTGTTGGTTATTAAAAACGTATTTGCTGATACATTTTAATTAAAATTCGATACCGTTAAGAAAAATGTTTTTGCTTCCTTAACAAAGGAAATTATAGTACAACAATGGGTCAGTGTACTTTAAAGTTATGCCTCTACATCCTGTACACAGTTTGGACTAATGTACTAAATGGTTTCTGATATAATAGGTTATGAATTTAGCACATTTGACATTGCCGAGATGGGACTATTTATTTCCCCTGTGTTTAAAATTACTTGATTAAGAATGCGGCATGCTTGTAAAATATGCTATTGTGGGCGCCTCCTGAACTGCGAGTTGAGCTAACTGCGTGCACAAACAGGTAACTGACCCAACAAACAGGATGGCTGAGGCATCTGCCATTCACCGAGGTCACGGGAGGTCAGTATGCCCTCCTTGCCTCCCACCGATCTTCCGAATAACACTGTTCGCTCCTGCACCTACAAAGCCTGTTTTGTACTCACGCTTTTGTGCACTCATAAATTTATAATCGTCTGCCTGCAAGTTTATCGTTGTTACCGCGGATATACTTGGATTTAAACCTCAGAAAGTAAGTGGAGAAGATAAAACTGGTACATGAAAATGTCAGTTTAACCTTCTTCCGTGTTAATTTAATTCTTTGATCAGCCACAAACGAGTAAGGTTTTCCAATGGTTACATTTATTGAGAAATCTTGTCTTAAGAGGGAAATAATTGGTATATATAATTATGTTTTTAGGTACGTGGAGTAATGAAAGCGCTTTTATTTTTAATTTTTACCTATCACCATATTTGAATTACAAATGCCCATTTTTGTCCTTTTGATATTATGTTAAACTTATTTTTCATATTTCTATTGGATTTAAGTAAATCTAGATGATAAGCACCCATCTTGGAATTCATATTTGCGGCCGGCTAAG
Organism: Mantis religiosa; assembly: GCA_030765055.1. Lineage (NCBI taxonomy): Eukaryota > Metazoa > Arthropoda > Insecta > Mantodea > Mantidae > Mantis > Mantis religiosa. The sequence continues at coordinate 47,665,437 of CM060950.1, read as the reverse complement.
AATTCCCCAGTATCGGGGACAGCATTGTAGGGAAAATATTTTGAGAAGAGTGAATGGCCAGTTACCTTTTCGTGAAAACAAACATGATGCTATTTCGTCACGATGTATAAATTCAGTCAACCACTAAAAATAAACGTCATAGTTTGGTTAGTATATTTGGTGTCACTGTTTTTCCAACTGATAGAACAGGTTTATAATGTAAGGGTTTTATCAACAAAGTGTAAATTTGCCCATCCCAGAGAGTGCTTTTTCAAAAATAAGGCTACTTCCTTCACCCTCGCCCCATTCATAATTTTAATTAGATTTGTATAAAACATTGTCTGTTACAGTATGGCTTCAAACAAGTACATTACTGCAAAACATTGTGACAATGTGCAACAATAGGAATGTATAATTTATATGATTACTAAGACAATATTGGCAATTACGTTTGGTTAACTACTTTTTATTTCCATATTACCTATTTTATTGTGTTTTTTCAAGTATTTATTCCTTAGTATACATTTCGGCTGTCACAAGTACCTTAACACTAGAGTTGTAGTGATAACATACGGTAAAAATAAATATTCTAATGACCAACTTTGCTTACATGATGTAAGCAAGTTATGAGCGAACTGCGTTTAGAATAGGCAAGTACTTTGGAGATCATTTTATGTAAGCTTGAGTACAAGTGGATATCTTCTGTCAATTTTGTTCCGATTGGGGGAGATTCAAAACAAAATTAAAACTTAACGATTCATTCAAGTGTCATATACTTAATTGCTTTGTTTTCAACTTAAAAGCCGTACGTCCAAGGCGTTTACTTTGGTTAATGTGAAATTCTCCCTTTCGATTTAAGGCTAACGTTGTTTCGCAATATAGCAGTCGACAATTACGCGGACTGGGGTGATTAGGTTTTAAGCTTAAGACAGAATTACATTATGTGGCAAATTTCACAAAGAAATAACTGCAATTTCATATTTTATGGACTTCTTTATTGGTATAAAGTCATGATTTCTCAGGTTTTCTGCTTAATGCATAGATAGGTATGAGACATGCACTGTCGTAAAATAAACACAAGATTTGATTGGAAGAAATTCAAGTAATTTGAGAGTTTTATATCACTATTTCATGTAACAATCATAGGGTCTTTTCTAAAAATATAAATCTTTTATGACTTCCCTATAAAGTATTAAGCTTAAATCTAATTTTTCAATATAAACCATGTAAGTTGTACCGGTAATGCAATAATTTCTTTATTGCCACAGAAATTTGTGTGTTTCCTCTACCTATGGACTAGAAAGAAACACAGTTGTATAAAATTCGTTCGATAATTATATCTTCACTTTAATAGTCTAAGGTTAGGTACTCAGACAGAGAGACCTATAGTACTGGACGTTTTGTGCTTCCAACGTGTCACCTGGAAAGAAGGAACGAAGGGGAAAAGACAAACGACCAGATCACGACCACAATGTGCGTTAGTAAAATTCATCAATACCAAACATCTATGTAGGCGTTGGCTAGAGCTGCCTTAGCCACCCGCAATCTGGGATACCTCGAACCTCCTGGGGGTCGCGGGAGTAGACTAGACATTACCAGAATGGAATGCGCCCTCAGCAGTCGAGCCAAGTATTAAGGAAATATTTCTAAAGAATTCAAATTTCAATTTCCTTATCAATATACCAACCACCGTTATGTGATACTACAACTCTGAAAGTAAGTTTCCCGATGGAGCTATCTCGCTCGGCGATACTCTATGGTTTTTCTTGTAGAAATCCCCGGGGATTCACGTCCGCAATGGATCATTGTTAGGGGGGGGGTGTAAAAGTCCTTTAGTATCACTTCCTTCACAAAGGAATTAAGGCATTGGTCCATAGTAATATTATCTCACAGAAAAGAACCTCGTGTGCTGTGAAAGGAGCGCTGAGAATTTGTTTTGAATTTTATATACCTAAAATACTTTATACCTTCTTTCTAGAAATACGTAACATTCGTTGGGCCAGTCAGTCATCATTTCCACACTACAGCTAGAGCCCGTCTCTGTAGCACAGGTGATAGGTTATCTGCTTCACGTTCAAAAGGTCCCGAATTCGAATCTAGATAAGGTTTTCTTCCGGTTTTTTTCCCATACTGAATGATGAATGTCGGGAAAGTCGGTTCTGTGGACCGTGGTCTCATTTGAGCATCACTTCACTCATTCAATTTATCGTCCGATATGACCTAAGGGCGGAGGAAGTAAATTTAGAAAAAGACTACTAGAGTAACAGGCACTACTTAATTAAAATGATTAGGACGAATCTATCTTATGAATCAGCTGTTAGTGTCTGCCTCACTTTCAAGAGGTCCCGAGTTCAAATCTCGGTCAGGGTGAGTTACCTGGATAGGGCTTTTTCTAGGGTTTTCCCGTATCCTTCAAGACGAATGTCGGGTAACTCTAAGCTCAATGGACCCTGGACTCATTTGAGCATCATTTCACCCAATTCATTCACCGTCCGATATGACTTAACTTTGGAGGACATAAAATTTAAAAAAAAAAAAAAAACTCAGCTGTTAGGCAACGGGTATTCATAGCTATAATACGTATTCCTTATATGAGAGACAAAGCAATTTCTGCCCGCCTTGGTGGCGTAGATGATAGCGTGTCTACCTTACGTTCAAAAGGTCCCGAGTTTGAATCTCGATCAGGGTGAGTTAACTGGATAAGGCTTTTCCGGAATTTTCCCTTATCCTCAAAGACGAATGTCAGATAACTCTAAGCTCTATGGACCCTGGGCTCATTTGAGCATCATTTCACCCATTTATTTCATTGTCCGACATGACTTAACGTGGGAGGACGTAAATTACAAAAAAAAGCAATTACTACTTTACATTTCTAAGCGTACTGCTTAAATTGTGGAAAAAATTTAAACGAATCAGAACAAATATATCGGACAATTTTAATTTCACGTCATTTAAATGAAATATTTATGTGTAGTTTTTGAAAAGTAGAGCAGTTTAGCTTTGTCCCATACGCAGTAGGTAGAGAATGTATTGCATTCCACCCAAAAACTCAATATCGAGATTTCGCCATAGATGCACGTTTTGAAACTGTGTGATGTATCTGTGAACAGCACAACTCCAAAATTCCAATAGTTGGTAAAGTAACAGACTAGCGGACGAGTGCATCAATTCTGGAAAACGTAAAGTGTTACCATACCGAGGTTAAACTATAACCCCGTAATGTCGTAAAACGTACACGATTGCCAACGCTTGATTTGACTACCGCAGTCTTCTAGGACCTGGTTCTCTCACTATTGTACTCCTCCGAAGCAATTGAACATATTATTCAGAAGGAAGTGATTAATTTCAATTGTCATTTGAGATAAGTGATTTGAAACAGTACATCATTTACTAGTGAGATGCGAGATATATGTATACAATAAATATTGTCGCGAACCCGTATCTACGATCGCGCGGTTTGTTTACACAAAAGGAACTGATAGGCGGAGAGTGAAAACCTAGACCTGGCAGACAAAGATAACATGCAGATAAAGGTCTGTCGAAACAAACAAACTGAGATAAATGGAAATTTCTAGTTACCTCTTGACTGATAGAGATTGTTCGGGTTCTGGTTTATTTTAGAACAATCTAGAATTATTGATGCAGGTATTTAAAGAGACGATGACTGGCCAGGAGCCGAGTTGCAAGTTGTAAACAAAGTGAGTAAGTTGTTGTTGTTGTGAGAGTGTTGTTGTAAAGACATTTGTGTAACAAGGGTGTTGCTGTAACGAGAGCTAATGTAATCAGCTGTCACTGTTTGTCATAGTCATCGACCTTGGAAGATTTTGTTGTATCGGTGATGTAATGTTGTTACGTGAGAATTGAACAGTGTATCTCTACGGAAATAAAGAATATTTAGAATTTCGGCAAATTGGACTTTCAATTCTACGAACACACGAAGTCACAATACGTACTAATTACATAAAATAATAAGGCAAGAATTGCATGTGATGCACATAATGTTACATAAAATAATAAGGCGATGCTGTTAAATAATTCATAAAGTTCAGTAGAGTGGGAATATTTTAGTCGTAAATTAGGTTAAACTGGTCATGCTCCTAATGTACATAGGGGGTTGTACTAAGTATATCGCATCACGGATTCCAAATGATGGCCAAAAGTATCAAAAGATTATTAATAAGTTGCAAAACGATATGATAACTTGACTAAGAAACCAGCTTCCGATGGGTTGACGTCAATCTGAGCGCAGAATATAATTGAGACGTCAGTGTAGCACTAAAGTAGTGGGTAGCAAACTTTATTTTGGAATAGAAAACAATATTAAAAAACATATTCGACTACAATTGTCCGACACCATTCTGATGTATCAGAACTTCTTGCTTCCACTGAGTTGTTAAAACATAAGTAGCTTCATTAACCGATTCCCACTCAGGATTAGGTTTACTACGGAGGGGATTCGACAAGGTGACCTGCCGTAATCTATTGTACGGGAGGAAGGATAAGGTGAGAGGAGACAGAGGGCGGGGGTCCCAAGGAGCCACGACACTGCAGAAAAATTGCAGAAACATTCTTCAGAGAGCAGGGCCCTACATTTTACTTGTATAGAGACCTACACGGCAGGCCAGGACAGAGGACATGCTCACCTACTGCGGTACGGAAACGGGCCAGCAGCCAGTTCGCAAATGGTCTCAGCAGCAAGCTGGAAGACCGGCAACCAACTAGCAGAGGAGGAAGTAGTTTTCCTCAGATTCCCACTCAGACGACCGGTCGCACCGTCGTTTATGTTTTTGTTAGCGAGTGAAATCCATAACTTCTGTTAATATTTAATTAGCTTTAGACAGCTTTACATCGAAATAACATCTCAATGATAAATCTTCAAGTACTGTCTGCCCAGGACAAGAAGGCAAGCTAGAGGAATGTGTAACGTAATCACTTTTGCTGTGCGTACGGTGTTTATGGTTCACTTCCAAGTATGACAAGGATGCTAGGTTTGTTTAAAATACTTAAGTTTTGTCACATGAGTCACCAACACATAATACCTATCACAGCATTTACTGCAACGAGCATTAGATCTGGCAACATAGGTGACGTATGAACTCTCATACACTCATTTCCTAGTAAACAGATCCACTTAACACAGAAGATTAACAGTTCAAACCCTTCTCCCCTTCATTCGTCTCTTGAATTCTTGTGCTGGGCAGACAGTAGTCCTATAGCTTCAAATTTTGGCACTCATGAGAGTTCCGTTATATTGGATTTGGATTGATACCGAAATTAAGGGGGTGCCATAGATAAACCATCGTAATGGATTTCAGAGAAATTGTGTATCTTTGTTACAAAGCGTGCAAGCAGGTGCATCGGGTTGAATAGTTGTTTTAACAAAAGAAACGTAAGAAACAGTGCTCATAGCAGAGTTCTAAAGGGTAGCACTTGACTTTGTTTGAAGAGGGTATTCTTCGGACCCTTAATAATGGCATGAGCGAGACTATTGATCACAATGGACAAAGATAGTCACAAAGGGAATATTTGTGTGAAAAGATTTCTTCCAGAAGTGAAATTTACACACCCATGCGCAGCTGTGTATAGTGTGAGGAAAGACAGTTCGTGGCTTGGGGCCGATTAAGAAAGTTATCGCCTCTGTCTTGGCCGAGGGTAGACTAGAAACGATGAGAGAATATATTTGTCGGTTCATATGTACGTTAAGAACGAATTAAGTTTATCGAGTAATGAGCATTTTACATATAGTAACTGTAAACAGTGATATTGGTAACCCTTGGTCGGCAACTTCGAATTTGATGTTATGATAAAAAGAAGCAGTCATTAAACCAGTTTGAAACGGGCATTCCAGTGTCATTAAAACCATCCTTCTCGTACATACCCACGCATAGTCTGGGAGAAACCTCATTGCTTAACCCTGAGCTACGCATATTATTTGTTACAAACTGTCCCGCCAAAGTGGAGCTCGCTGCTCCACCATCCTTTCCCGCTTTAGGTTGGAAAGTAGAAATGCATAGTAGAAAATAAGAAGACAGATGGTATTACGAATAAAGCGAAACAGAAAACTTGACAATCTGCAATGAGTTTAACTGTGTGCCAGATAAGCTAATGTATAACAAAAGTATAATTTATTTCACTATTGTTCCGCTATATGTGGTTATTACTCGAGATTTGTGGATAGCGCTATCGTGAGTTGAACCTGCCCATCTAGCTACCTATATCTGTTATCATGAGGTTTGGATTACTTAAGGTTTGCACATTTAAAGCAAAGTAACCCTTTCTTTTCCTAAATTCCTTACCATTTTCCCTCTAAGTGACTGATTCATATACGAGTGTAGTCCAAAGCACTTAATACAGCATTGAACCGCGAAATCCTTTCATAACATCAATTGGTTCTGGTTGTGTGATAGACAGTTTTATCTCCTCAGGTGATGCTGCACGAATGTCATCTAAAACCCTGTGTATTATTGTTCTGTCCATAGCACTCGGGCTTGCTTCTTGAAATATTCCAGTCACATCAAACCTTATTGCAGCCAGAAAAACATTTCAAGGCGATACTAGATAGCTCCATGCTGCAGGGAACTGAATTTGTTCATCAGTTTCATCTAAAATTCGAGTTGCCGCTTCTTTATTCATTTGGAATTCTCTTCGGAATGAAATGTTAAGTTTTTCAAATAAATCTCTTCTATTACTCTCTCCTGATTGCTTTCCAAATTATAAATACATGTAGGTACTAGAGGTACAAGCTCCATTGTGGTTTATTTACCGTACTTTCCTTTGAAAACAGTTTTAGCGAACAGTAAACATCTTACCACGATTAAACTTCGATAAAGCTAAAACCAAGCTTGCTACAATACAAATATGACTTCACTTGGTAAACAATAAACGTTAATCTTCAACAGGAAATGATACACCATATGGTTAATGACAAAGGAAATATATATCATGAATTTTCTCGGAATTACCCCTGAAGACCAACATTCTAGCTTAACTTTGCAGCATTTTCAAATCCAAGAGATAGATATATAATAATATACTCGAAAAAAGTAGATCTTGTTAAAGTAGACAGTTAATGTCAAATACATTACTTTCTGAAGTTAACCACCACCCAAAAAATTGAAAATAATTTGGAAATAAACTTGTTTAAAATGAAATTATATTTAACGAAGGAGATAAAAAGGAAGCCTTTGGAATTTATGGTACAATTTGAGCTATATCAGTAATGGATAAGCCTTGCTATTGGTGTGAATTCTGCAGTACTTCTATTGTTTTCAGATGGAAAGTAATTTTTCCCCAGTCATGAAAATAGAACGGAATTTCAAAGCCCCTACATTCTGACCATGTCTTAAACACTTTCTTATCGCACAAGCTTACTGTATTCATCTATTCTAACTGTACATAGAATAAAATATGTAATTAAAGGATATCCAATAACATTTATCTTTATTAATGTTATGTAGTTACAAAATAAATCTTTCTAAGAAAAGTTTTTTGAAGAATGGCTGGAGAAATTCATATGAGTGTAACAGTATACATACATACCTACTCTATGTATCTTACTTGATATGAATATAATTCTCAGACATAAAAGTTGAGTCTTAGGTGAAACGCCTCATTGATGAATGTTTAGGACATTCTGTGTACTGCTTCTCGAATGTTGTCCTTCAGAACCAAAGATTCCAATACCTACCACCTTTCCTAACATAAACAACAAGTTTAAACTTTTTAATATGGAGACAACTTTCAAGGAACCCCTGAAAACCTAAAAGTCTGGACAAAACTTTTTAATGGCAAAAATTTGCAGGTGGTACAAAGTAAAATAACAGAAATATGAGAAATTGTTAAAATTACAATCATTACTTTTACATACATACGCACATCTATATAGATCCGCGTTTGGGAACTTGAATGACCAGAAGTTCAATGGCAACTTAGAATTCATTCTTTATTTCCAGGTTGATAGTAAATGAATTCGGAAATCATTACTGTAGATTGGATTCTTTTTTATATGACGGCCCTTTTGAAGGAGGGAAGAAAGGAAAAAAAAAACTACGCTACCAGACCCCACAACCAATACTATTAATGTCGTATTAAACAGGTTAATATTATATTACGTCCTGTGGATAATTTAGTAAAACAATTGAAACCTAAGAAACTTCAATATTTTGAGAAATAATTTTAAATTATGCATACAGTTTGATCTACATGTTACATTAGTTCTAGGCAACTCTAGTAACATTTCAAATGCGTGGTATTTCACTGAGTATTTCTGAAATTTCGCAGATGGTTATCCTTAATGGTACCCAGAGCTAAAATCCGTAAATATCGCAGTTTTGATCGTAATGTTTTCATAATTTTGTCACATATTTACCTATCAAAATAATAAGCGTGTTTCAAATTTTATGTAGAACTCTTTAATCTTTTTTTGAGAAAAAACCATTTAGTTTTATTATGATAATTTATCAGGCGTTCCACTTGATGTACAAATCATAATTTCTGAACAAACAAAAGTATTATCTTCCATGTTATTTAAATATTATATACACAATCCGCATTAGGAAGTTTAAATATAGTTCTTGCAATAATTATCCATTAGTAGAAATAATCATGACATTTTAGCAACTTAAAGGTGAATAAAAACCATATGCCAATTTGTAAAGTTCATTCTGTTACTTTTGAAGACTTCGCATGGAAAAGTTTTAATGTGCGATGGTGTAAAGAAATCTATGTGAAGTAGAAAGCGTTGGAAATAATTACAGGTCATTAAATGTGTGTTCTTGTGCATTTTAGGGCTCCGCGAGTTGAAACCACAAAATGTAATAGAAGTTAAGCGCTCAAAGATATTTTTGTATGCAAAGACTAATTCATGAAGTTTTCGAAAATGCTGAGGTAGTATTTACCTTGGGTACCCATAAGCTTTAATACAGAGTCGGAAAATTAGAGTTTATAGTCTAGGTTAACGACCCATATTCAGCTCTGATGTGATACACATGTTTGAGAGATCTCTTGCTTCTCTTCTCTATGTAGGTACAAATTGTTTCTCCTTTGTATAGTCTATTGGAAATATACAGTATTCTGTGCATAAATAGCCAAGTATTCTATCTGCAATAGTGATAGAAGTTGTTGCAACATGGATATTAAAATCGCAGTGTAAGTTAGAAACTGTGTACAAACATGTGTTGAACAAGTGCTAATATACTGGCTGCCACTCAATTACTGAAGTAATCGATGTTTTGCTGTTTGATATCGACGGCGGAGCGACGATGAAGTGTCATTTAACCACACTAACCAACCATGTAATTCAATCACACGTAATCTACGCAGCTATAAATGTTGCTGAAGTGTAATAATCTACCTGGCTCAAATACAAGCCAATACACGAATTTGTGTCATAATTCTACTGATCATTGACTACAGGCAAATGGATGCTAAATAAACTATATTCCAAATAAGACGGTTAAAACGTAGGTATTGTGATACAGAAATTAAGGGATGTGATGCATAATGGATCGTAATGGATTTCAAAGGAGCATTGTATATTTGTTACGACACGCACGAACAGATGCAGTTGGTTGAGTTGTGTAACTAAAGACACGGGAGAAACAGAATTCTAAACGATTAGCTCTTGATTTTGTTTGAAAATGGTATTATTCGGATCCTTAATAATGGCATGACCGAGACTAATAATCACAATGGACAAAATAGTCACAAAGGGAATCTTTGTGTGAAAAGACAGGGCTTCAGAAGTGAAAGTTACACACCCACGCGCAGCTGCGCCCATTAAGGAGAGAGACAGTTCGTGGCTGACAAGCCATTAAGAAGGTCATCTCTTCTGTTTTAGTCAAAGGAGACCAGAAGCAATGAGAAAAGATATTTGTCGGTTCATACGTAACGAATTAAGTATTATCGAGTAATTAGCATTCCACCTACAGTAATTCTAAACAGTGATATATTGGTAACCCTTAGTCGGCAATTTCAAGTTTGATGTAATGATAAAAAGAAGCAGTCATTAAACCAGTTTGAAACGGGCATTCCAGTGTCATTAGAACCATATTTGCTTACATATATATCCTTGCGCATACCCTGAGAAACCTCATTGCGCCACCCATTCAATTTATCGCTTCAACTGAATCGGTAGGATCCGATGCTATCCCACTTTGGCGCAAAACACTTCCTGGCTTGCTGCTGAGGTTTAAACCTAAGGTTCTTCTGGTTTAACTTGAAACATGATCTGTTTAGCGCTACCCCTCCCTGTGACAAGGGAGGGGTGAAAAGTTTATGTAATTGCTGCTGCTATCTTTCTTTCTTTTTTTAAATAAACAATCAGGATCACAAAGGGGAAAGGTAGAGTGAAAGATCATGTTTTACTTTATGTGTTCATGTTTAGTTACATTTTGTTGTAACATCTTTTGAAAGAAACTGCGTCCACACCCGCATGAAAGTTAGCAACCGAGATCCAGCTGATCATTTAGCTCAGTCCACACATCATGAAATGTGAAATGTTTGTATCACTCTGCTCTGAGCCACTTTCTGAATGCAATTAAATTAGAATAATCGGCACTCAGGCAATAATGGTAGAAAGTCATTATCAACCACATTTGAGTCCGTGCAGTGTTGCCTTTCTTAATATTCCAGAAGAGAATTAGTGGCTTTGCCTTATATTCCTCCCAGCTTTCAACCAGCACGCCGATTTTATTTTTAGTCAATTTCCAGATATGAGATTCAGTTTTGCAGGTGGTAATTCTGTGTATCTGCCTGTCCACTTTTCCACAACGTTCACACCATGGGACTGTTGCTAAATTATGTTTACATTTCTTTAATTCCGTGGGGATTATTTCATTATAAAAGAAGTACACGGACACCTTCCCATCAAGTAGAACTTAAGAGTTTCGAAAAATTTTCTATATGCGATCCCATGTAATATTTGGGTATACTGCAACAATTGCTGGCACAGACAATTCTCCTTTAATAACTCGATGTACAAGTATTTGTTCTTAACGCATCCTGACTCCGTTGTAATCAAGGGCAATAGATGATGATAGTCCTTTACTAGCTGCCGAAAACACAAGGTGTGGTCGTATCTGAGGACGTCAGGCGATGACAAAGCTCCATGTCCTGACGACTTCCCTGTCCGTTTAGTTCGCCCAACAGAACGCAATAACGGCGCTCTGTACTTCACATACACATCTGTCAGACTCCAGCCTCCTTCAGTTATTTTCCGGCGTAACTGAGTTCGAGCTACCCTGTAGAACTGATTCCTCCAAATGTAGTAACCGATCACTGCCTAGTCTGCGTCAGACAGCAACAGGTGCTGCAACCAGAGCAGCTTTGTGTGTGTGTGTGTGTGTGTGTGTGTGTGTGTGTGTGTGTGTGTGTGTGTGTGTGTGTGTGTGTGTGTGTGTGTGTATGTGTAATTTACGTCCTCCAACATTTAGTGATATCGGACGATGAATGAAATCGGTGAAATGATGCTCAATGCGTCCGGGCTTCATGGAGCTTAGAGTTACCCGACATTCGTCTTTCAGGATAAGGAAACCCCCGGAAAAAGCCTTATCGAGGTAACTCACCCTGACCAGATTCGTATTCGGGACCTCTTGAAATTACCGAGATAATTAAGAAAAACTAAGATAAGTTTAAACTGCATACAATCGACTCCATAGCTGATTTAAGTGGAGCTACCTTACCTCCGTGTTATTGTGATACGAATGCTATCGAGCTAGTATGGGCACAAATCAATGAAGGAGGTAGAAATGATGTAGGTACTGGGGAAAAGGCGGAATAATTGATATGTTGGACAATTTCATAATAAATGTAGAGGAACGTAACTCTCCAAAAATAGACATATGGACGGCATGTCTATACTAGAGCCATCTACCAGTAGTGTTAAAAGCGCTGAGCTTGAAAGTATTGAAGGGATAGCTACACTATAACCACGCAGAATCAATCGGAATATTGCATGGAAGTAATGCGATGTGGGTTTAAGCAGTCATGAGTTACCTACGCGGGCAATAATGCGTTCGCTCTCTCCGCCCGCCGCCCTCTCTCTAATTCCCATGTTTCAAGATAAAGCAGACAAAGTGTACATAAAAGCGATGCGATGTGGGATTAGACTGTCATGGGTTACCTACAACAGCGCGGGCAATAGTGCTCTCTCTCTCTCTCTCTCTCTCTCTCTCTCTCTCTCTCTCTCTCTCTCTCTCTCTCTCTCTCTCTCATTCTTGTGCTTCAAGATAAACCAGACGAACTGTAGGCGTGGAAAATAGGGTAAATATCAAACCTGCCGCTTCCCCATGCAGTACCTAATTGGCACGTAGTGTGCTAGTTTGCGGGAATTTTCAGTAGAACATCAAGTTGCCTATTCCTGGATGTAAGGAGGACGGAAGTCAAAAGAAACCGTTAAGTATTTTAACATAATTTATTGGACAAAAATGTAACATTTCCCCACATAAGTCTCCACAACGTTTAGCACACGGCCACCAGCGCGTAGAAATTTACAGATTCCTCTGGGAAAAACAAAATAATGTTGGGTATACTCTTCATAGGGATGTTTCTCTCTCTCTTTCGCTCTCTCTCTCTCTCTCTCTCTCTCTCTCTTCGCCTCCTTGAGTGGTTTAAACTTGTGGCGAAGACTCGGAACGAGGTGTGAGGAGTACGGCGGCTGTGGAAGTCCTGGAGTTAGCTGTTTTGGCTCTCAGCCTGCAGACATTTTGTGAAAATTAAGCACTTTATGAATAATGCGATTTGGGCTATTTCGTCTACCGTCACCGGCGCTTTTCCATCACAATAGCTTCAACTCTGCAATAGACTGGTGTCACAATGCGGTGTACTTGACTGGGGGAGAGGAAGTGCCTGCTACAGCAGTTACGGAGTTTTATTCCACGCACACACTTACTACAGTGTTATACATGCACTCCATATTGGACCATCATTCCTTCTTGGACATTAATACTATGCTACTCAGAAAGCGTACAAAGAATTTTGTTCTTCGTTGGTCCATATAGCAAACGGAACAGCAATTTTAGACTAATATTGTAGCAGTATTTCGCTTATTTGCAACACACTGGTTACGAATTTTAAAGCTTTGGTAAGAGTATTGAAAACTTACAGATCTATGGCGCAAACCATTAGAACAATTATTATATTTTTAAGGTTTTTATTTCACCTCATAAGCTGTAATATGCTTTTAAATTTCTTGTGCAAAATATTGACGCCTTCTGATATTTTAACCTATTACAAATATAAAATACGAACTATTTACAACCAGAATTTGATTATCCTAACACGTCTACTTCCCATATATATGGTAAGGTATAGGATATACAATGACTGTGAGCCTGCCTCTGAAGCGTAGGTGGTAGCGTGTCTACCTCGCGTTTAACAAATCCCGAGTTCGAATCTCGGTCAGAGGGAATTATCTGGATAGAGTAGTGCGGGGCTATTCCACTCATTTCAAATTTATTGTGTTATAAAACAAATAAAAACATATTTTATGTTACATATAGAGCAGAACAGTTTTTATTAATCCCTTAAAGCGCACAGATGTTATAAACACACATATTTTACTTGCGTTAGTTGTGATGAAATAATAATATATATTAATATATAGTAATTATTAATAATATATTAAAAATAACTATTAATAATTGTTATTAAACAGCGAATGTTTCACAAAAAGTAAATCTCAGTATTAAAGGGCTATACGCCTGGCCCTGGGGCTAGAACCCCTCACAGTACTTTTACACTTTAATTAAATGCATTTGCCACAAATGAAGATTCTCTTAACAACTGCACCAACGCACACTTTGTGAAACTCATAGTACACATTTCTGGCATTTGATCCACTCTCCTTTGGTTGTTGATTTTGGATAGTAAAACTTTCTCACAAAATCCACATGGTACATCTTCCTCATCACTATATTCTGTTTTGACTCCAAGTCATCACTTAACTCGCTATTCTCACAATTTAGTTTTACAATAGGTCTACGCTTTTTTTTTTGCTCCGGTGTACATCCAAAGCGTCTTGTTGTCAAGTATTATTAACCTGGAAACTAAATCTTTCTCCTCCTCCAAACTGAACACTGTAGGATGACCAACTGATTTGTACACTCCGCCTCCTAATGCTTCTTAACGTTGATGTGCATCAAGACGATCCTTGAGTGTGGAGTAAGGCACTCTGAAAAGGTTCGCTGCTCCTCTCATACTTACATCGCCGTTTAATACGCTCGTAAACAGCACGAGCAATGTCGTCCTCGTCCAGTTTCATTCCCGCTTCCTTCGTTTATATGCGTGTACCATCTGAAATGATTAAAATAAAATTCACTAATAATGGTATAAGAAGTAATTAGATTAAAAGAGTACCAATAAACCCTATATTGTAACTGTGCGAGAATAACCCCTCTTTGCTTGGGCGGAATAGCTTTAAATATTGAACTTTTGGAATTGCGCACCATGTGAGAGCTATGATAAAAGAAACACGCCATCTGCTATGCATGGACGTAACCCAAACTATAGCCTACACTGACCCTGATTTTCAGTCAAAATTCTCTCTATCTGCAGACACTGGACCCTATGTTACAAACGGTATTTCTTATTCAAGCCAAAAAGGTAACACAAGTTACTTACCTTGTAATCTTCTTCTGCTAATACTATTAAAAAAAAGCAGCCTAGAACCTTAATTACTTCACAGAAACGTCGCACAAACACCAAGCTTGACAATGAACTGGTAGGGAAGTCATCGTTGCCCATGATTGTTGAGCAGTAAACCAATTTGCTTATTTCGGGTGGAATACCCCCGTGAGCTGAATAGCCCCGCCCTAACCTAAGTTCTTTTTGTAGGGTTTTTCCTTATCCTGAAAGACGAATGTCGCATAGCTCTAAGTTCTAAAGACTCTGGGCTCATTTGAACATCACTTCACCCTTTTCATTCATCGTCCAATATTACTTAACTTTGTAGGAGTTAATTAAAGATAATTAAAACAAAATAAAAATGAATGAATGAACACATTGTGTTTTGCGACCCAAATGAGATCTACTACGCCTAACATCACTCTCTGGGAGGAAAAGATGAAGTGAACCACAAGGTTAAATT
Source organism: Mantis religiosa (assembly GCA_030765055.1). NCBI lineage: Eukaryota > Metazoa > Arthropoda > Insecta > Mantodea > Mantidae > Mantis > Mantis religiosa. The sequence goes on along the minus strand of CM060950.1, from coordinate 47,650,373 downwards.
CTGAACAGACGCGCAGAAGTCCTTAAGAGTGTCAGATTCAAATACCCGTCCGACTACTGGAGCTGCTCCTTTTGGAGGAACGATCATTAGAATCAAGCATCCCTCTAGTGCCCAAGGTGAATAACCTTCCCTTGGAGCAAGCATCTGCGCCATTCGCTACCGCAAACAACACTAAGCCTAGAAACACAAATGACACGTGTAAAGAAAGCGTAATATAAAGGGAATGAGGCAAAATATTCTGTGCTAGATGACAAACCACACAGTATTTGCCTCTGACTACGGAAAATTACGAAAAATGCAAAGTTAAGTTGGACGGTCGAAGTTGTGGCCTCCTGAATACAAGGCTCACAGGTTGCCACAGATTCAGTTCGCTCGGCAACGAAAATAATTCGGTAAGGAAGCCTCCCCACTCTAAGTTTAGGGTTCCTCTCCGGCATATACCAGTTATGAGGACTAAGAGGAACATAGGAAAAATGTCAGGGAAGACAGTCCAGGGTTAATTGTCTATAGAGGCCTGACGACTATTGAACATATTGAACATATTGAACACTCAACGAATCTCCACAGCCGTAATAACTGAAAAGCTTCCTTGAGTGTATCCTAATTCGTCGGGCGTATAGAGTTATATTAAGCAAACTATCTTTAAGCAATGACTGCGAACAACGATAACGTTAATTTAGATCTGGAGAGCGATCAGACAGTCAATTATTCTATTACTGAAAGCAAACGAGGGCAGGCAGTGATTTACTTGAACTTTCTTTCATAAAGCTCCACCATGTCTAATTTTGGAATATTTAATACAACCGATACATTTGATTTTAAGGAATACTGATAATGAATAATAACTATATAAACTCACACTGATACTCCAAATTCTGTTCTAACAAAACTTAATACGAGAAGCAGATGCTTCACCATGGTAACTAATACAGCAAATACGATTAACAGACTACTCCAAGTAATCCCATTACACATAATACGAAATAAGCCTCTTGAAGTGAGTCTTGTACGTAGCGGTTCAAACACAACACCTTTAATGAGGTTGAAGGAGCTTATGTGGCCTATTGAGATGTTAAATCTGCTAAATTAATGATCCGTTCTCTCCGAGATTGTTAACGTGCCAAAGTTAAATGTGTACATGGCGATAATGCGTGCCTTTTTACGTTCGCTATAGGCTTCATCTCAGTAGGTTTGCTTACTAAAGAAGACAGGATAGTTTTTTTTAAATTATATATCCGTTGATAAAAGTGAATCAGTCACTGGTTTTTGTTCTAAAAATTATAAACCATCTTATTAATATCAAAGTGTTTTGCACCTCGATTAAACACAAAAAGTAGGTATTGAAAAGGCTCTTTTTTCTGTTTCGTTCCATTTATACCCCACCTTTAACTGCAGTGGTCATATGGGCGGCCGTTCTCCCTTGGAACATGTCGTAAACGTTGGGCTGTGTCATTAAATCACGCACACATTCGCAACCCCAATCATACTTCCAGACTCTAGAGAAGTTGGGGAATCATCTTGGCTAGAGAAAAACCACTATCCGCAGCCAGGGATTGAACCTAGGACCTCTCGCACGCCAGGCAGGTGCTCTATCGACTGAGCTACGGGGCCAGCCGAAAATGTTCGTCGATATGCTCTTGACGCTCCGTTTTATTTATCTGAAAAGAACAAACATATATAGGCATACATGTACTAAACGAACTATTTTGTAGAACATAATACGAGGGGATGTCTTAAAGTGTTAATTATCACCTGGTAGCTTTTGTTGTTGTTATTGTTGTAATTTACGTCCCCCAACGTTCAGTCATATCGGACGGTGAATGAACTGGGTGAAATGATGCTCAAATGAGTCCAGGCTCCATGGAGCTTAGTTACCCGACATTCGTCTTGAAGGATAAGGGAAAAACCCCGGAAAAACCTTATCCAGGTAACTCACCCTGCTTTTATGCTAGAGTGATGAAAATTTTTCAGTATCATCATTGAACCCTCGGGAAACAATGTTGGTAGTTTTAGTGGTTTGAGCCTTTTTTTTAAATGAGTACCAGAAATGTCTGAGGTGTTAGATGGAGAAAATTGAGGCTCGCAGTGTGATAACATTCCTGCGTTTGAAGGTCAAAACTGCCCGGAATTCCATGATGAGGTGATGGATGTTTATGGAAATGACTGATCATTCAATGACACTTTTGTGAGGTAGAAAAGGAATTTTCAATATGGTCACATGTCCCTGGTGGACCGTCAATGACAGACGATGCTGTCACAGTGAAAAAAGTGGAGTGTTTGATATGGGAATACAGACGTGCAACCATCCAAATGATCATGAATGAGAAACATCTTAGCTATGGTAGTGTGTGGAAAATTAATCATGACGAACTGCACATGTCTGCGGTGTCTGCACGGTGGGTTCCACGTTTGCTAACCCCTTTCCAAAAGCAAACACGGCCTGACCTTTCAAGACAGAAGGTGATGCTGTTGGAACAGGAAGAAGATGATTTTTTTTGGTCGTCTGTTAACCATAGATGAATCCTGGATTTACCAGTATGATCCAGAGACATAAACCATGAGCATGAAGTCGAAACATGCTGATTCCTCTCTCCCAAAATAGCAAAGCTGCAAAAGTCAGCTGGGAAGATTATGCTTTCAGTTTTCTGGGACTGTCGTGGAGTCATCCTTACAGATTATCTTGCTAATTGTCAGACCATCACTGGCAGATACTACTGCAATCTTCTGGACAAGTTATGAACAGCTCTGATTAAGAAACGACGCGGTATGCTCTCCAAAGTTCGTCGTCTTCTGCCTGACAATGCACCAGCTGATTCACCGCAAGTTGCAGCTGACAAAACAAGGGAATGTGGCTTTGAGACCTTAGAGCCCTTACAGCATCTACCTTATTCACCCGAACTCGCATCAAGTAACTTTTTCTCGTTCCCGGAAATGAAAAAGCCGTTGCGTGGTCGCCGATTTGACAACACGAATGACGTCATTAAGAAAGAACGTCAAAACATAAGTTTAACACATTTTTCCCGAGACATACGTTTCTGGGCATCACTCCCAGAATTAAACGAATAGTCGATACGTGACTTTGGGTATATTAACGCAATACTCCCACCGGTTACCAAAGGACGATCGGCGTATTAATCCTATAGCCCAAATCGCTTCCGATATGTAAAAGCTGACACCAGGAAAACGCAGAAATATTCTCTTTCACTTTATGCAGGTTTGGAACTAGAGAGCCATTTTACACGCTGTGGTAGCTAAAGACTGTCTCTGATGAGAGAAAGTGTCCATTTAATGAACAATATCATCAAACAATTAAACAAGATCTCAGGTTAGCTGCTATTATAGAACATTATCGACAAATTGCAGGTGCAAGTAGTTTACCTTCTTCCTGATCAGATAAACATGAGATTAATCCAATCTTTTTTATGGGGGGGGGGGAAGGCGGATATGTAGCCAATTTTTGGAACTATCATTAATGCCAGGTAGTAGGGAAACTATTGTATACTGTTCAAAACTTCGATGTCGATATTTCAATGTAAATGCATACTTTGAGGGATCTCAATTCAAAAAGTATATTTCAGGACAAGGTTCGTATGTATCTGTGTGAGACGGAATGACTGAGTGAGAGAGAACAGAATAATTGAAAAGCGAAATTTTGGATAAACACGAATCTTGGTGTTCAAGATCAGTACCTTCCAAAGATACAACGCAACAAGAAAGATTAAGAGAATCCTAAACTCCAAACTACTGTTTATACGCAGAACTTAGGAATTTATTTCTAAAAATATGCATTTAATATATTTGGATTACGGTATGGAGATGATTCGGCATGGTGACCAGGCTTTATGTATTGTACCCATGCCCCAAGTGGGGCATCCCGGGAGGAAGGATGAGGTGAGACAAGACGGAGGGCGGCCGTCCTGAGGAGCCACGAGAGTGCAGGGGGCAGCGTCTCTACACTTTACCAGTTGGAAACTCCCCAGCAGGCCGGCACAACCAGTAGCTCACCCGCCTACGGTCCGGAAACTGCCCCACTAAACTGTGCTCAGATAGCGGCGAACGTTCTACCGGAGGAGGAAGTTTTACTCAGAGTGTGTCATCTTGCCATGCACCGCCGAGACACCCAGGCCCCCAGATGGTCTCAAATGATAATGTAAAGTAATAATAGAAATGAAACTGAGAGACAAGAAATTCGGGGGATGTAATTAACCTATCCAGCATTCGTTTGGCGACACGGGAAAACCCCTGAAAAGTGGTGAATCAGGTAGGTCGGCCACAGGAATCAAACCCGGGCCTTCCGAATGCGGGCCACAGACAAATCCGTCTGAGCCATCTCACTCGGTATATGTGTACACATATTAGACATATGTTTGTATCTTGAACTTTTTGTGCATAACTCGTGAAATTGTCTTCCGTAGAAAGGAATGGTGTAGAATTTTGTATTACTGATAAGTTATAGAAGAGAGAGATAACATGTATCTCCGTAAAATACACAAAATATTTCAAGTAATTGCTGTGACAATAACCATTTCTAAGATTCCAATACACTTTTATAAGTTATTAAGTGCTGTTAACATTCAGTTGTTTCTTCTGAACGGAGAAGGCATGGGATTTCAAGACCAGTATATAGCGACCCTTATTTAAACATTTCACTGTCGTTATCTCATTTGCATCTAGAAGGAAATGTGTGGTAAAACTACGTTTATCTGAAGTAGATGAAAGAATGCAATAATGGTATAGAGAAGCTATATAACAAACAATGACTAAGAAAAGTCATGTAAAATAAATCATCTGATTTGGTAAACTTTTGTCGCACTTCAATTATTTCTCGCAATGACGTGGAAGTTCTTAACTATCACTATCCCTTTGAACTTACAACCAAATATGTAATGAAACTATTTCTGCAAATGTTTATAAAGTTTTCGGACACACTGTAGCACAACAGGTTTCAAATGCTGCCAGAGGTGCAAGTGAAAGGAAGCCCGACGTAGGACCACTTGCTGTCAGACAGTGACGCAGGTCAAGTGGTGGCTAATTAATTAGCGACTTATTATTGTCGATTCTAGTGATAATAACTGGTGCATCGGATCTGCTGCTGTTTTGCCTTGACTGCTGTGTAATATCTATTTTGTGTGCTGCGAAACGTGGAAGCAAGTTAGAAAATCACACAGATTTTCTAAGAACGTTCTATTTCTTGGTTTGTAAACGATACTACCGAGCTAAGGTCTGTTCCATGTAACTTTGCCCCGTATCTCTTAGCTAGCACGTGACTATTATGTATTTCAAATGGGATGATGTTTATCCTTGAGTGCTACTAGGTGAGCAGCCTGTCGGAAGTCCTGCGGTGTTGTCATATTGCATTCCCCATAATCAGCGTGTGACGAGCGCCAAACTAATCCGTCTCTAATAAATACTATTCGCGCTAAGAAAAATATACAGATTTTGCTAAACTTATCCACAAGGAAGGTAGAGAGTAATGTATCTAACCTTGCCGTGAAATTCCCATATTTTAGTTGATATAACTTTCCTAATACAAATAAATAAAGTACTATTATATTATAACAGTGCATCGAGACGTAATTACGGCACTGGATATCATTATTGGTTGGCATGGCGTATATGTATATTTCTAATTACTCAGAACTGTAATGTAAACGTTTGAGATGACGTGAGAGAAGAATTACTTTGAAGAAGCCGAGGTGTTTGCTAAATTCGAGCGAGAGCAAACAGTACCTACACTTCGTGCTGGTTTGTTCTGCATTGGCAGAACGTGACTTGTCACCTTATAGGTTTGTTTATGAATAGTTCGTAATCTCTATTTACTGTAGAGAGTTCAAATCAATATTATCCAATTGTTCTTCCATCAGCTGATCAACTTGCAATTGAAATGAGACACGAGGTAATCCGACTTTCCCCTTACCACTGCCAGTACAATCCAATTAAGTTAATGTGGGCTTATATTATGCTGGAAACAGAAATAATACTTGTAAACTGACTGACATTAAACGACTTCACGAAGAAACTGACAAGGCGCACAACAAGACTGAGAACACAGGTAAACTACAAGAAGACGACTCTTGGAAAGAAATAGCACGGGACGAAATGTTGGAACCTACTTACAATACTCGGACGACGAAGACAACGACAAAGACGAATTATCTCTCGACGTAAGTGATATTTGCAGATATATGGTAATTCATAAACTATAATTACAATTATAGTATTTAAAACATTGCATAATATACGAATATCCATGTTGCAATTGTGATTTCAACAACTGCGTTATTATACAACTTCGGAAAATTCGGTTTGTGTTCCCTTACGTCTAGCCTGAAGAAGAAGAGAGAGGGAGAAAGGGAAACATAAAAGTAGTGGGGCAAACGAGGTGGCAACGCTGAGTGCACCGAGGCATCTGATTCTCTACAGGCCAGAACTCTTCCCATTTGCTGCTCTAGCGGAATAGTTGTTGCAAAATTTTCATTATTTAATATGATAGTTTGTCTTAAGGTATTTTTTCCCGGAGGGGATTCGGCACTACGTCCAGCCTTGGTTCATTGCACCTTATGCCCCAAAGGGGGCATCCCCGGGAGGAACGTTGAGGTAAGAGGAGACCGCCGTCCCAAGGAGCCCATACTGTGCAGAGAGCAGGGTCCCCCGGCAGGCCAGGACAACGGATATTCTCCCGTACTGTGTTTCGAAGATGGCCCAAGCAGTCGCACTAGTAACAGACCTACCGGAGGAGAAAGTGGCTTACTCGGAGTATATCATCCTGCCATGCACCGCCGAGGCTCCCACCGACACTTTTACCCTGAAAGAGACCACCAGATGAGAGATATATGACATGATAATGGAAATGACATTGAGTGACAGGAAACTCGAAGGAAGTAATTAACCTACCCAAAGTTTTATTGTATTACAAAATAACTGTCAAAATTATATTAAATGAATATCTTATGGATTAAATATCTTTTAGGAGAATTAACAAGACACAGATGGTTCCTTCTGTTAAATCTCCCTCTCATGATGACAAAAGCACGGGCATTTATCACGGCAGAGCGTTTACATCGCTATTAACGTCTATCGTAGCGTTGCACACGGATTATTTATCACCATTCTAAGCATCAACATTAGCCAGTCAGAGCAAAGGAAGTAAACACACGCCGGAAGAATACTGTCAGCGGGGCAGGGTTATAAGGAACACGTTTAGCTGGCTTCTCAATGCATTCTGGAAGTTGCTGGTCCGATTCCAGTCAACTTGGGCTTTTGGAGTTTTCTTCCCTGGTCAGTAGGCGAATGCTGGAACGGTTTCTACGCGATTTACTTTCACTCATTTCTATTTCGTTCCTTTTGCTTCTGCTTTTTAGGTTTGCTGCTAGGTTTTACGGCGTGAGGTGGTCCAGACAGGTACTTTCTCTAAACAAACAGTATTCCTCGTAGATATCAGAGTGCTATCTGGTAGCATAGGTCGTTAATAGTTTCTCTGGTTAGCTTCAAAAGTAGATTGGCTTTTGGAGGCTGGAAAGTTAACTACTTCTGCGCGTCTCTGTAGCCCATAGCCTCCTACAACTCCTTTATTCATCCCTTCCTCTTTGGAGTTATAGATGCAACTAATCTATATAAGTTGTAGTGAATGAGGCGTCTTCTTCCGTTGTCTAGGAAGAATCTCGTGGACGAATTGAAATACGCACCTTATTAACTTATCTTGGTAATTACGTAGAGGTTTGATGTGTCTCTCTTCGTTGTAACTCTTTGAAAAGTGAGTCTG